>JAQFZE010000039.1:0-53178 GCA_034695245.1 Dicyrtomina saundersi
AGCAAAATTTCAGCAAAAGTCCTTTGTTAAATCACCGTCGCTCGGATTTTGTATAGTTAGTAGTTAGTATCTGTTGTACCTATAATAGTGCATACTTGCCTAAACATCTGTGTCTGCGACATACTACTTTTATGAACAGGTCCGTGGGTCGGTGTCCCTGCTTCACAACTTCACGTTCAGTCAGTTATTCATTTTACTGACCACTCATTTACTCCAAGCTGAGCGTTTTACAAGAAAAAGGATTTTGAATTGTCTAGAAAATATTTATATTTTGGGAGACGGAGACAAGCAATGCAATATTTTGTAGTAATCATGTAATTCTTTGAATAAATTAATAATTTGCATTAGAAAAAAAAGCCTGTACTTATAAGAAGAAGTGTGTGGGTGAGAACTGAGAAGGTGCGGTTAAAGGTGGTACAAATGACGTCACAGCAGAGTAGTGTTAATACAAAATGCGCCAAGATAATACAGATCACTCTAGATGACACCTCTGGGATAAAAACAAAGTGCGTTCGGAGTTTAAAAATATATCTACTCATTGGCCCCCCTTGAATGAAACATAGTAATCGGAGAGAGCAACAATACAGTTCAGAGAGGGTCATTAAGAATATTTTAATTAGTTTTTGAGCTGTGAAATAAATAAAATAGTTGAGTGTCCGACTTTGATTAACTGATGAAATCGGACGGAGAAAATGGGAAAGCGTTGAAACATTGCGCATTTCGAAAAGGAAAGCACGTCACAGTCATGTCATGCTCAGTGTTAGAATAGAGTTCGAACGAGAAGTACCCTAAAGTCTCGACATCTTGAATGTGTTCATATGCTGGGTTCGTAAAAGAAAAACATTGAGTGAAAAGGAAAAATTTTTTTGATTCATCCCACCGGAAAAGTAAAGTGCAATAATCCCCTCTCAGGTCAAGAGCCAACATTTAATATGGACAGGTCGTTGAGGTCTGGATGTGAGATGTGAGCAAAAATTTTGAACCTAATGTGTCTGTGTTTGTGAGAGTTTACTGTGTGATTCATTTACCATCATCTTCTCCATCTTCTTCTCCAGCCCTCCAATACTCTCCGGAAAAGTGAAAAAAAATAACACAATTGATTTAGGGAAAACTCAAGTGAAACTGGAACAATGAGTTCGAATTCGAATAATCAGAAGCTTTCGACAACCGAGCGAGTTATCAAAAGTAAGATAATATTTTTTCCTATTCAATAACTATGTATGAACTGCTGCCCAGTGTCTAATCATTGTATTTATTGAGATATAAATTCAATTACTTTCCACTTTTTGCAAATTTTGGATAGAATTAAAATTTTCAAAAGATTTATGTATGAGTGCTAGTGCCTTACCTACTACAAAAATATCATAGAGTAGTTGCCTTCAAAATCATCCCCACCAGGGGTAGTAGTGACCGAAATCCATAATAATTAATTTAATGCTGTTTTATTTTTTTAAACACTGTTGACTATGTAGTATGTAACACCTGAGTTCATGCTTCAGTTTCGATGACTTGTAGTAAATAGTAAAGCAAAGCCGTAGTTTTTTGCCTGAAAGGCTTCAAAATTTCGTTGCTTAAATACCAGTAATAGATTTTAGTACGAGACGAAAATGGCTTCTCATCTCTTTTTTTCATTTTTCATTTTGCTAAAATTAGGAAAATTATTTTTATACCTCACCTAAATAGTAATCAAAGGGTTGATATTTTGAAATTTTATCAAAATCTGATAATTGGCTCCGAAATCACATGGAAAATATACAAAATAGCATAAATCAATAAATGTCAACTTGACCCTATCCAAAGCCTTACCCAATGAAGGAGATGAATTTCGAGGCAACTGGTGGGCTATTTGTATATTTTTGAACTGCATGAATTCACAAAAAATGTCGTTTTAAATGTTTTATGTGAATTTAAGAGTTGTAACTATTTAGAATCTTCACGGTTGACGATACTACCACGAAATGAAAAAGGTTTTTTCGCTGAATTGTAAATTCATTGCTAACTATTTATTGTATTTGTAATCAGCTACATTGATTCATTCCGTGAAGGATCATTACGTGTGAAGATCGATTTTAACTATTTTCTGTCCATTTCGTCTTGTAACTTGTAAGATATACGTATGTACCTAGTTGGCACAGTTAACAGTTTGGAGGATAAAGTGATAGATTGATTTTACGGTAAATAGATTTTTTTTTACTGTATCACAACTCTCACTATTTTTACACTCTACCCAACGGGTTAAAGAACATAAAGGAATTGTATAGTTCATTCATTCAGCTGGCACTTAAAGTCACATTTCACATAAAGGGGAATTGCCACGTTGCATTAAATAATTACTGTGCTAGCCTTCGAATACCTTAGAATAACGTTAGGTATATATATTTCCTTCCTTTCGTTGATTACTTTCCTGTCATTTGGTAAAGCAACCCGAGTATGAATTACAATAATTGTTAGTGCGACTGAACAGTTTTGAAGAGTAAACAAACGAAAAATAAAATATGATACTGTTTTGTTTATTTTTATGTATAATTTCTTATCGTTCCGTTGCTCGTTTCATGAATAACGAAATCAAATTCGAATTATATTGCAAGTGTGCTCAATAACAGACAATACCCCACAGTATGCGTTATGAATGTTTCTAATTTATTTCATTTCTTCATATAATCGCATTAGTTCAGTCTAAAACAATTCGTTTAATTTGCTAATTAGATTTATCTTAATAATACTAATTAGTTACTTAACAGATCTATTTATTTATTCTCGTCTGCCTCTGTCTACTGTGTTCAAATCTATTTTATTATTACTTGTCTGGTTTTCCAACTGCGCACACCTATTCGGCTTGACGTTAAATTAATCATTGCCCATTTAAGCATACTTCTTGTTTGCTCAACATTTGGCGAAAGACTACATGCCTCTCACTATCTGTATGTCTGTCTGTATGAATAAATATTCTCTTCATGAATAAAAGTATAGAAAGGCGTTTTCACAATTCGTAACTAAAAACCAGAACAGAGTTCTTTACTTTTGATACTTACGCTGGGTGGGCTGTAATTTGTGTATGGGTATTCCGTATGTAGGGACATGTCCATTTGTTAATTCATTATCATTACTATTTTTACAGGTGTCCCATTACCACCCAGTCACAAATTAACGGTAGCAGAAATTTTCGATTCTCGAACAGGGAAACCGAATCATGAAAGGTTGAAACAACATTTTGTCCAAGAGGGTAGAATAGAGGAAAATGCTGCTCTAAAAGTCATTCAGGACGGCGCCACCCTTCTTCGAACGGAACGGACCATGATTGACATTGAGGCTCCTGTCACAGGTTAGTTATTTTTTTTTTCCCATACCATTCTTAATTTTCATGTATGCTATTACTAAAACCAAATAGGGAATCATCATCATGAAACATGCTACACCTGGGTTTTAGGGGTGGACCGGACCCAAACCCAAATAATCTAACTGTAATGTACTTAGGTATACTACATACATTAGGTATCTACATAGTACGTTGTGTACATAGTGGTATGGTTTGGCGATACTTTAACACTATTATGCAAGGCTAACTGATAGCTAGTTAAAACGGCGAAATTAAACCATGATTATAATTATGGGCAAAAAGTACCTAGCTAACAAAAAATACTTCAAATTTTTATCGCAAGGTACACCATGGATTACTAGCTACTTCTAATTTAAGAAAACTTAAACTCGTTTTGGGGTAAGAAAAAAGATGGACTGGGATTTGCTTTCAATTCTCCATACATCAGAATATACATATATTCTTCAATATCTATTAGTATTCGTGCTCTTAATCATTAAAATCTAAAGTTAACGCTCACCTATAGTCCATGTCCCGACCGAGCTCGACCCAAAGTTATGTATAGCAATTACTAAATTTTATACCAAAATAGTATCACACATATTATACAGCAAGGTGGCTGTGGCTGCAGAATGTATGCATTTGCCTAAATATGCATTTTGTTGAAAATGAGGATATTGAAGGTCTTGTTAACTACCTACCTACAACGTGCCTTACATATTATACTGTTGATCCTCTATGATTATGCTCTCGAGTCTTGAGTGCTTTTACAAGGTATTGGCTCCCGGAATGTACAGTAATAGTTCTTGTAATTGCATTCTGACTTCCTCTCAGTTCATTTGCCACTGCTGCGTTACCAAGAGTTTGGCCGAGACTATTGTCTTTGACTTTGGACTTTGTTTAGAGAGCAGACTGCATTTCCTTGGCTGCATACGATTTGAAAATAATTACAACGTCGTACAAACTTTAAGTTGAAATTTATTGGGTTGCTTGTCTGGAAGCTCAAACAGCGGTCTTTATATTTTTACAATCTCGATTCCAATATTCAGATTTAGGAGAGATTAGCTTAGCCATAGTCTTAGTTTCTGCATTTTGTCGATACGACTGTTTACTGTTGATATGCACAAAATATTTGTGCTGGAAAATATAAAATGGGCTGAAAATTTGGATCCAGAATCAAAATTACTATTTTTACTGATGCAAAAATTCTGTAATATTAGTATCGCTTGCCTTAGGCAGCATGTTTAAGGCAACATTTTTTTAATTCTAGTTACATTATTCTGCATCTGGGCAACCAACCCCCAGGCCAGGGTGCAAAACCATATTTTGAGGCCCTAAAGCAGTTTAAGGTTGTTATTAGGAACCAATCGTAGATACTTGCACCTACTTCAAAAGATTATTCAAATAATATAACACCAACTTTTGAGGAGTGGCTAAGAACTTTGATAAATTTTTCCCGTGTAAATTTTATTTTCAACACTTTATTGATTAATGCTTCCTTTAAAGCCCCCGAAATCCAGTATACCTACCATTGTAATTTGCAGTTGCTACTAATACACCAGGTTGATAATTTCGTCGTTTACGACAAAAGCAAGTCTGCTCCTTTTAGCTTTTGACTTTTTAAATATGTACTCAGGTAGTACAGCTCAATACAAAAGATCGACACTGACATTGAGTAAATAAAGCTCAAGACATGATATAATGATAGTATGACATAAAGTTCGCTAGGAACTAAATAATTGACTGTCACTGGAGACTAAACCATGGCGTGTACTAAAAACCTACATTCTGTAAATGTATAGTTAAGATATACTCTGCCTCTGTGTGCTTCTAAACCGATAAAAATTTAAAGTATGAGATAAGAATTAGAAAAGTTCATTTGTCATAATACGGGACATTATAGGATGTTTCCTTCAGTATCACGAGATCCCCTGTTCTGAGTTCTGACATTGACATAGTCAGTCAGTCAGTACCCTTGGCCCGCATGGCATTTTGATTTTTCGATTGAAGAAGCGTTCACATTTTTGGAGTGTACCTACAAGCCTCATCATGCATTTATAAGTAGTTGAAAACATAATAAATAATTTTTGAATGTTAAAATGTGAAGGCAGACAATCTTGGTCTTAAAGCCCACCACTGTATGATTACACTGTCACCCTACACAGCTGTATAGTAGCTTCTTGTTTTACATTCAGTCGCAGGAATGAAGTGTAAAGCTTATAGGAGCGTAATAGTAAGGTACCTACATGGGTATCTGTATGCGAAAGTTATTAAGTTCAGGCAGGCTTTACTTCATCCTGCTAACTTTTCTTAGTTTTTCTTTTCTTAAAAGAAGTAACAACAGGTGTAGGACTGAGCTACATAATGGAGACTGCAGAGCTGGAGTAATTTTGTTTGCACAAGCTGTTTGTTACGGACTCTATGTCGCTTATCAGCGACCAGAGAAGTAAATTGATCTGGGAACTAATCAAATCTCCCGTCATAATAATACCATTTGGGTATGCTTACTAACTATTATTTCTGGCATAAGCTTGCTGATTCTAGATTTAAGATAGTCGTGGGTATGAAAGTGGAGAGCCGAAACGGACAGGCATACATGCACATGCTTCCCTACTCAAAACTCCAAATGTCACATCAACATTATCAACATTATATGGTTTTATTTTTAAATCACTCATGTCAATACACCAACTTCACTTTAATCTTAATCCGAAATCACAATCCCTCGGGTCAAAGAATCGTCATGTGGGACCTACATGGATCAAGGTTTTCAAGCATATATGCATATATATATGTAATATTTTTATTCATAGCCAATCAACACATGACATAAATCGAATTTCAAAGCGTTACGTTATATAACTTCTCGTTAGGATTATTTCAATTAGCTCCAGTTTCATGGCGAGAGCGAGAGAGTTGTATACAATTCGTTGTAGTCATAATTGCAATAATTGCAAATTTCAAAGCTTCCCTCAGGCATTTAAGAGGATCAAGTTAGCAGCAGTTTTTTTTCGTTCAAAGAAACTAAGAAACTTCAGTGTTAGTAGTAGTAGTAGTTATGCTTTTTTTTGTGTACATCGACTTCCGGTGTTTAATTATATTACAGTAATTTAGTTTATGTCATAATTCTTTCTCCTTACCTACTCTATACTATATTCGATTCAATTTACTAGTACCTACAGAAATTATTTATTAACCGCAAACAGTTCATTTAGTATGTATATATATGACATTTTGGTTTTATCTAGGTAAGTTAGTCACCGGCTGTACGATGTTAGTTGTGATTGGGCACAATAAATTGACAATTTCGTATAGAATTAATTGTGATAGAGTTGTAGTAGAAGTTGTCAATATTTCGATCGTTCATTTTGAATAGGCAGTATTAGTGTGCCATAATATCCGATAGATGTTTAATATGTTGTAACAATGTTCGACCGCCTTTTAACTTGTACGTCTATAACTAACTTTATTTTAATGCATTATTAAATAAATAAATCGATGTAACTTATGCTTTAAGATCATTTTAATATACAACAGTCTGTACGGTGTGAAGACCCTTCAAAATTTTCCCATGGCTTTAGTAGGTAGAAAAAATGCCAAACGTTTTAAACAGGTGGCTTCAGAAATTAAAATATATAAATTCTGAAATGCCTAGAACTATCTAGGTATATATATACATGTTTTACATTGTAATTACGTTAACGTGTACAAGTGCACTACACAAATTGTAGGTAACACCTTTAGTTTTTTCTGACGGGAAATAGGAAACAGTTTTGTTTTGAGCATGAGACTTCGACATTATTTATTGTCCTGTATCAGGAGAGTTTCACCACCAGGTTTTTGAGTGTTTAATTTTATTCAAATTTCAGAATGAGGCTATTGTCTTTCGTTTTTCTTAGCTGTTTTTATTGTTTTAATTTTTCGTACATCTAGCCTATAGTAAAACTTGTAGTATTGAGAGGGATTTCGAATTGAACGCAAATACTTCAGGTATTTATGTTAATAATTTAAAGTTATCTTTACCTTCCGCCTTCCGGAAGAGTTCATTTTCAATCGAAGCTTAAAACCTAATAATATTTTGAAAGTGTTTAATGTTGCAACGGAGAATAAGCAATATCAATAAAATTACCACATGTGGGACTTGGGACGTTATTACTTCCAGCTTTGAAGAACCCATTCGTTTATAAGTAGACGTGGATTCATTGTGAATTAACTTACATATTGAAACTACATCGCAACACAACGAGTGTCACTCAACAAAAGGCCAAAAATGTTTTGTGTAGAAATTAAAAATTTAAATTTAATAAAATAAAAAGACTCTCAGTCCTAGTTGACGGTTGATAGTATACTTCGCCCCACAAACTAATATAGTCCATGCTGAACTCATAGTGGATTTTAAAGCTTGTTTGTAGCGCATCAGGTGGAATGCGATTTGAACATATAAAATGTTACGACTTGTGGCAACTGTGCCTTAAAGTTTTTATAAGCTTATTACACTTTTGCCTGCGTTCTGTGCTACATTATGTTGACATTTTTTAACGCTAATTATTGTAGATTGTAAAACTCTGAAAAGTCTGTAGTGGTCCGCATATATATTCTTAATCAGCACCTCCAAATCTTTACTGTGCCATTCCGGAGTTTTTAGAGGGGTTTGAGGAATATTAAGTTTTGAGTTCATAGTAATTATTCGTACATTCAAATTTAAAATGTAGTAGTACTCTGTGCTGAGTGGAGGAAGCTCAGTCAGATCTGTAGTCTGTCCTTCTTGAGCTTGCAGTGTACACAACAAAGTATGCGATGAGAGTAGTAGCATAAATGAATCATCTTCTATACGAGCACCAACAAAGTGTGATAGTGTGATACTTAGGAAGCTACAGAAAATGGTTTTGGATTTTAGCGTCTATGCATGTGGTTTCTTTCCTAAAGCTTCTAGTTAGTGTGCTTAGGTGCCTGTGTACATACTGTTAGGTTCTAGTGGTGAGCCTAGTACATGGATGGGATTCGTGTTCCTTCAGAGCAGCACTTTCCCTCATGCCTTAAATCCGCCAAACCCACAAGCCGTGCCTACTCTTAACATTATTATAATGTCGTGGTCAGAGCGAGAGTCAGGCCAGGCCTCCACAATTAGATCTGGACAGCGGTAGCAGTAAAAGACATTTATTACTGTCAATCATACACTCAAAGAAAATATAATTATAGTGTAACTGTCAAAAATGCAAACTAGGCAGAATATGCAAAGTAAGCTGTCGCAAGTAAGTATGATCTTGGATAAATAAAAATTTATTTCATTTAAATTTAAATTTAACACAAAATTTAATTAATTACTTTGCATAAAATATTATCTAGCAAAGGATTTAAAGGTGGCAAGCTCTGGCTCTCTGCTTGGTGTATGAGGGATTGTGGGTCTCTAATAGAGATAGAGACGATAGAAAAGCAGCAGCAGCAACAAAGCGTGGATTGTGGATATTAACTGATTACCATAATAATAAAAATAGCTAGTAACATAGAGATAGTAATAGCACCAGATTTCTAGCTTTCCGTCGTGGTATGTAAGAAGTTGCTGCTTGATTGCTTCTCTCGTAAAGCCAAAGCCCACGACTTACTAGACTAGGGACGGTTGATGATGATGATGGTTTTGGTCTAAGGGAAATTATGTTTTTAAGTTTAGTTTTTTTTTGAGACACGGATAAGTAATTATAATTACGCTGAGTCTGCATTGTTAGTAAAGTAGTATTATAGTATGTTAGGTCCCTCTTTATAATTGAATATGTACACCATCAAGATCAAGTCTGATGGGTGAAGGAGCTACACTGTACGTACCAGGACTCATGTAATATCATTCCATGATGCTATCGCCTTTGTGGGTTTGAAAGATTGCCAAAGGAGATAAAAAAAGGGGACGTAATAAAGATACTGATAAATAGTTGGAAGTTCTAAAGGACTAAACATCTTTTGTAGGTAGGTACAGAATTATGGATGGAGGATGGGGTTACGTACCTACGTACGTTTTGCTCGAGCAACTTATTTTACACGGGCATTTCCGCAATGTGGATGTCAATCTGGATTTGGATGTTGAGGGAAGGAGGAGATTTGTGTGTGTTTTAGTTTTAATTATTTGTTGGCATTGTTGTTGGCTGTAATAATTATCTAATATCTACACGCTGTCGATGAAGGTGGAAGACTCCTGTACAATTCACAGTAGTATAACATCACCATTTTTACTTAAAACATTCAAATGCTCCTATTTTACTTCTCTCTGTCGGCATTTCATGTGTAATTATATAGTTAAAATATCCTATCAGTGCTTGGAAGAAAAAAAATGTAATTGCAGTTTCTTTTTGAAGTGCCTACCTAACTTCATATTTGCCTGCCTATACAGTCTTGAGTTCTTGGTTTGTCGAAAGTGTAGATATTTATGTATGTATTATTTGGGAATATAAACATTATCATTGGCTACACTGGTAGTTGTCAAGCCGAACTCTTTACGTGGGGGACCGTTTCGAGGGAAAATATATGCATAGTAAAAAAAAAACAGGACTTGCTTTTCATTTTTCACCTAGTCCCCGAGTGAGAAAAGTAGCAACATGTGGTAGATTGAGCTTACATTGTACTGTACGCCATACCATGCATATAATTTTGTTATGCAAATTTAATATACCTATATATAGGTATACCTATATCTATAAGAAATGTAGATTTTCGCTCAATATTGTGAGCCCATTTGAAATCACACATTCCCTTTACATTTTCACTCCTCTTGTTTTCACTGACTTGAGCGTTAGCTAAAAGTTGAAACATTTGAAATTAACCGGAAAAGTATTGAAGTAACTCTGCTGTATGCTCCTGTTAATATCTGCTGTAAAAATCTACTATCTAGCGGTATGCTGGGCGTAAACTTGGTCTTCATGAGCTATTTGCTCTATTATGACATTTCAGTTTCTACGATGCACAATGAGCGTCAAAAGTATGTGTGTATATAACTGTATGCGTACAATCTTTAATAGCGTAAGAATTGCAATAATGGAAGTGTTAGTTTTATAGTTTCGATCATAAGTGTGAAATGGTCGTATCTAAGATGTGTAAAATGTATTAATTAAATTTAACACAGTGAAGTTCTTCGTAATGATTTGTTATTTTGCCAGCTCCCCAAGTCAGTATCAACAATTACTTGTGTCTTCTTTTCTTTCCTCAGTTTTCTCCAACTTTGGAACCTATAAAATATTTCGTTATTATACAGCTGCACAAATGTTTCGGTAGAAACGGTAGCCCTCCATTTCCTTCCATATATGTATGTACATACATGGCTCCCATTAGGAGAGTATGTACCTAAATATTTTATTTTGGCCGTCCCTTTAGATTTAGAATTGTATTGGACGGAGAAATGAGGACTTTTATTTTTTATATTTATTTTTTTCCTCTCTCTCTCTCTCTTCTAGAACTTGGCTAACACTTGGAAAAATTGTTGTGTTCAGCATGTGTTTTTGTCAGAAAAGTTAAATAATGCTCGGGTTCAAGTTAGAATCGATGCGTGTAATGCAACAACCTAAATGTTTTAATCCGCTTAGTGAAACCATTGACTCTCATCGTCAGTGTTCTACACTCTCGTCTCTCGACAGAGTTGTACATAGAGACGTCTTCTTTTCTTCCTTTTTTTTTGTCTTTTCGTTTTACATCGTACTCGCGATTTTTTAATTGTACTCATGATTTGGCAGGACACCAAAGATTGCCCCCTTCTAGTTATATATAAGTATGGAATTTTACTGACTATAAAATATGTGTCTGACATGAATAACATCTAATTACTTCAAATTGATAATTCCAGTGTGTGGGGACATTCACGGCCAGTTCTACGACCTTATGAAACTCTTTGATGTGGGAGGAGACCCGGCCTCGACCAAGTACCTATTCCTAGGCGACTATGTTGATAGAGGTTACTTTAGTATAGAGGTAAGAAAACTTCATTTTCATCTTAATTAGTTTTTCATTTTTTCCCCCATCCCATGTAGCTTAATGTTTTATGTAGTGACTAGTGAACCAGAGGAGACCGTAAATGTTGGGAAAAATGGCCCTGCGGTCCTAGGTTATTAGACATTTACGTTTTTACCCCTATATAATATTAGACATACTGTAAAATCGATTTGAAATCCCACATGTGGATTAAACTACTTATTTTCCGCAAGGGTAATATGATATTGGCGGACTCGAGCGGAGCACGTAGCAGTAGTAGTTACCAATGGTATGGAGTAAGTACCAAAAGTACTGTTATAGTGTTTCCGAGTAGATGCTGGTACTTATGTGTTTTTTTCGAGTCTCGGCCTACAATGATACTAGGCACTAGGGTTCAATCAGATGCACTCAAACCCTAGCCCAGGCCTTGTACTTTTTGTTTTTTACACAAGGGATTTTTATTTTCTTCGAAACGGCAAGCAGTGTAGTAACTGACGTTAGTTGTGTGTTGGCCGTGATGGTCTGTTCCCTGTTCCCTCTCGATCTATTTATGCGATATACTGTATATTTTGTTTTATTATTACCATACATGATGTCCACTGATTGGGCGCTGATCCTGTACATATTGAGGCAATTTAATGTAACGATGAAGAATGATGGTAATAATGAAACTAGGTAGTTATCATATAATATGTATGTACATGATTGCTTTCTTTCTTTATTTTTTTAGTGTGTGTTATATTTATGGTCACTAAAATTAACCTACCCCACTACCTTATTCTTACTGCGGGGCAACCACGAGTGTCGGCATTTGACTGAATATTTCACCTTCAAGCAAGAGTGTAAGAAAGAATATAACTAACTATAAAAATAAATTTGAACCTACATTCTAATATTTTAATGTATTTCGGAATCTTATTATTATTAATTGATGATTGATGTTCATGATGGACCACATTGTCATGTAATTTAGTATACCATTCAAATGTATGTACTGTTTATTTTATCGGGGGGAAATATGTTTTGTTCTCAATCCTTACAGGCAAGATCAAGTATTCGGAAAGAGTCTATGATGCGTGTATGGAAGCTTTCGACTGTCTCCCATTAGCAGCACTGATGAATCAACAGTTTCTTTGTGTGCATGGTGGACTTTCGCCAGAAATTCATACATTAGACGATATCAGAAGGGTAAGAGAGTGAGAATTGGTGAATTCTATTTATTACATGCATTAAATAAAATACTGTCAAAGTACCTGGGTAAAAATTCAAAGTAAAAATCGTGTGAATGCTCAGCCTGTAGCGGCCTGGGCTGATCCTCGCCACGGGAAGTTGTTTTGCGGCGCAAAAATAATTTACATAGGGATAGAGAGAGAGATGTTACTCTGAGTCTTTAGTTCTAGCTCGTTGAAAGCATTGCTTATTGTGGGACCGTCTCCTTTTCTCATGAGCAGCTATGCTATAGATCCGCACATCCTCTCGTATTATTTTATGAGCTCGGAAATTCCTATATATCTTTGTATTTTTTGAGAGGGAGAGAGAGAGCCGTGCTATAAACCTTTGTATAACATTGGCTCATTGGCCAAGAAGCAGCCGGTGTGCATTATTGTAATGGAGTGCTTCTGGTTCGCATCTTCACTGTACTCTTGAGCGCCACGATTTAATGTCACGATCGTATCGCTATCGATCAATCTTAAGTGGCTCAAGTGTCTCATACCAAGAAATTACTTTTTTGGCTCGAAGCTGGCATGCAGGGAAATTGTATGTATGTAGGTATAGGGAGTAGTAGACAGTGGGTAACTAGTGAGGGCTTCTGCTATGCTCCTCCTGGTGTGAAATGATTCCATAAAATGATACGAACACATTTATCGGATTGTAAAGTGAAGTAGCTAAAGCGTCAAGGAGCATATATTAGACGGACATGTACAGCAACACCCTCCTTCCTCCTCCTCCTCCAGTCCAAATTGAATATTCCGTATTAATCTGTATTATAATTATTTGCATCAGGAGACTCCCGTTTGTTAACACATTTTTTCCCCGTTTATGAAGCGGGTGTATCTCACAATTAGTTGAACTGTTAGACAATGCGAGTCACGCCATTTGGTAGTTTTGTTTTGTTTGCCAAGAGATGTGGAAGCTCGGATCTAGACCGGAGACCCATACTTCGTACTTACAGCATTAGTCCCAAACGTGTAGACGTAGACTAATTACAAAACTTCTTGTCCATGCGGGCCTTGTTTTTCCTTGGTAGGAAAATGAAATAAAAGAGTCGTAAATCGTAAATTAACCATGAAAATTCTCTAAAGGGGATTAATTAGACCGGAAATTTGAAAATGCGGTAAATTTGTAAATTACATTTTGTTTTGGAATCGTATACTTTAGTATAAAATATTTAAGGCTCCTACGTGAAGGAGAGAAGACGAGAAAAAAAATTAAACATTCCACTATCATTTCATATGTGTTGAAACATTTCAAAAGTTTGATTGACGAGGAAAATTAAGCAGCTTGTATTATCTTTAAAGGCTTTGCTGTATGTTGCATTGGGAACTGAGGTGAGAGGGTCATGGATACTTTAGGTTTTTTTTTCATGCGCGCATTCAGTCATTCTTTTGTGACTCTGTGACGAAAAGACATTTGTCATCGGTATGTTTAGGTATATATATTTTCTGGTTATCTTTATCTCGCACTGTGCGGAGTGATGAACTCAGCGAACACATACTACATATATACACATGATAGATACATAGATTGATAAAAGGGGAAAAAAATGAATGGCTTCTTAATCTTTTGAAAAGGAGTTCTCTTTCTTTTTGGTTCTTCTGTTGAGCGGGATTATTTGTGAAATATTGATAGAGATAGTGTAAATTAGCCGGAACAAGGAAGTGTCATGTATATAGCTCTAATTGTTGATTGATGAAGTGATAATTGGTAGTGTACAAAAAGAGAGAGAGAGCGAAGGTAGTCAATGTCGGATATTGAGAATGATAGGGCTTGTGAAGTAGGAGGAAATGCCTTGAAGTAATCTGTCAATTTGTTCCAACAACTTTGACTCTGATGTGCCTGTCTATACAACCTGTCACTAATGTTTTGACAGCTGGATCGATTCAAAGAGCCACCTGCATTTGGGCCCATGTGTGACCTCCTGTGGTCGGATCCTCTGGAAGATTTCGGCAATGAGAAAAACACATCGGAGCATTTCACTCATAACACTGTTCGAGGATGCTCATACTTCTATAGGTAAGACATTTTGGTTACGTGTTTTTCTTTCTTTTAAGAGCATATATATAAATAAATACATGCATACCCTACCTACCTGTGCAGTACACACATTGGTAGGTACGTTCCTCTCTAGCTTCCCCCGCCTTGACCTATTTTCCGCTCTCCGTTCTGTGCATGCTTTCAATGGTGAAAGTTATCATCATTGTATGTTATGTAGTTTAACATTTCTCTTTGATTCGCTTCTTCCCTCAATTTTGGTTACTTTGTATTCACCTTATACTGTAATGTAGTGCTCACATCGTAACATGTAGGAAAGGTACCTAAGGTAGGCAGGTCCTTAGGTGGATGGGTGAGGCGGCTTCTGCCGGGCCGTGAACTACCTTTCATAGCACTCTCTATGATACATTTTATGTTTTAAATATTATCAAATGCGGCGTGCATGAATAGCAATAGTAGAGTTTCCTCAGTTTCAACATTTATTTACTACCTACTTTCATAATCATTTCTAAACCCTGAATAACCAACTTCGCTCCATTGCATTGATCCTTTCACCAGGAAATTTGTCGCTTCCAAAGCAAATACATTATTTAACATTTAAAACATTGTATGTGGAAGGTGATGGACTTCAAATTCCACAAGGCGGGGATTCACAGTTAGTTTTAATAATTCATCCAACCAACAAAAATTAGCCGACTAAAGCCCAAAACTTGCACGTTTGAAAATGTGACATTAGATTTACGAACGAATTCTACTATGCTATAAAAACGTGAAAAATATATAGTGACATACGCTTTACATTTTAAATACGACCATGAAAGAAGTATTTCTACGTACATTTCTGCTTGATAATAAAAGTTCTTCAAAGGAGTGGTAGAGCAGCCGCTGAATGCATGTTCATAGGTTAAGAGCATATCTATCGCAGCAGGTAAATATTAAAATCAGCGCGACGTTGATTTATTTCCCGGAGTTAATAGCGTGAGTGCATTATGACTTCTCAATTAACTTACGTAGACAGATCCGCCCAAGCCACGTCACTCTCCTGACAGTGACCAATTCCTCCCGAAAAAGGCGACGATTTATCCGGTGACGACGAGTTCCTCCAAGCCCAACGACGAATTTGAGAGAAGGAGCGAGAGAGAGAGAAAGAGAGAGCGACCAATATTTTCTGGTTGTAGTTGTAAGACGAGATTTACATAGAAAGAGACGGCGACAGAGGGAGAAAAGGGGGCAGGAAAGTAATTGGTTGCAGTTGCGTTCATATAATTATATAGGTACATCTAATGTATGGTAGAAAAATAGTACGTTGTTGGAGTATGCTCTGGTGATGGAGAGTAAAAATGAGGCTATTTTTTCCATATGCACATAATATTCAATGTAAAGTTTTGTACTTTGTTTTTCTTTTTTTTTTATACTTTTTTTTTGAATTGCAGTTTCTCGTGTTCTTTCAGTGTCTCTCATACTTTTATAGTCAAACTATGTTGGTAATGTAAAATAAAAGTAGGTAGCTATGAAGTATGGACCTACCTTTGCATAGTATGAAGTTGATTGTGTTGGCTGTGTTGGAGGTATTTGATTTGTGGTGCGAGGGAAGGACAGTAGATATAGGCTCCTGGTTCTTGTGTATATTATATGGTCTTGATTGCCTCACTGTATGATTGCATTGTAAGAGAGAGAGAGAGAGAGAATGTGTGTGTATGTGTGTAGTTTGAGTAGCTGTTTAGTGGGTTACTATTTGGGCGACTGTGAGGGAAAGAAATCAAGATTTACTTTTGGTAGTTTCCTTGACTTTACCTACTCGTTTCCTATTCTGTCTTCTTTCTCTTTTATCCTTTACTCCCTCCTCTCCGCTCCCTTTCTACTTTCTATTCTTTCTCTCTCTCTCTCGTCTTTCTTTATTCATGTATACAGCGGAGACTCGTGATAGTCTGGGTGAAGGTGCTTCTGGTCCTGGTGAGGCTACGGTCGCTTCTACTCGAACTGGAGAAGTCCTCCGCTCAATGTACAAGTCGGTAGAAGTCAGTATATAGTGGAGCTATAGAACCTATGTGTCTGTCTGTTTGGAACAAGAGACATGTTTTAGCTTTAGATATGAAACTTTCTTTCTTGTACTTTGAGCTCGCGTGTTGTATATAATTATGTGTATTTTTGAGAATATTATTACCAACTACGAGTCTGATTATCTGCGGTATAAGATGAGTTGAGAGGGAGGGAGAGAGAGAGAGTCTAAACGAGGGAAAACTAAGAAAAAAGTGAAAGTTTATTATGTGGAAGGATTCTACCTCTTTCACTACAACTACAGCTAAAACTGCTACCGCTACTACTACCGCTACTACGACTACTACTACCACCACACCGCTACCACTACCTTCTCTCCTCTCTATCTTCCAGAGTGCCCGAATCAAAATCCACGCTTTTGAGGGAATGAGGGAAAGTACATAGTTGGACGTCGAGAAAGAGAGTAGAAATGGCTGAAAGGCATATGGATGCAATGCATGGATTCTCTGAATATGAGCCTTCATTTTTATGGTAGGAAGGAATAAAAATTTGGAGGGAAATCATATATTTCAGCATGTCTGTTGCATGTTATGTGTCAAATCGTAGGAGGGAGAAAACAGTGGAAAACATAGATGGTATCAGCTATACAATTCTGTAGCTATACGCTCAGACACACAAACATATATGAGGATGCTACGGAGAAAATGGACAAAGAGAAAAGGATTGAGAGAGAGAGAGAGAGGAGGGGGATAACGTGGAGAAGAACTCTCTGTCTGTATATTTCCAACTTTATGATAGAGATATTGTAAAGTATGTTTGGTTTGGTTGGTTGCTTGACTGGTGGCTGGATGGCTGGCCGGGTTGGTTGGCTCTTGGCTTGGCTTGATGCATAAAAGTTTTTTTTTTCTCTTCTCTCTCTCTCTCTCTTCCTTCGTTCCTTTTACTCTCTCGTCTCGTCGGCTGGTCTTGTAGTTTTGGTTTTGGTTCGGATCCGATGCATGTGTAAGTCGTTCTCGTTCTCGCTCTGAAGCTCTCGTCTCGTCGGGAGGGAGAGAGAGCAGAGTTCTCTACATGTAGTTTTCGACTGCTTCCCAAAAAGTGGCGCATGTCAAGTTCGGATCTAATCCACAAAATCAATGTTATGATTTTGGATGCATGTTCTCCTGTACATAGTCTATACAATTGGGATGGAGAGAGAGAGAGAGTTGTTTCTTTCTAGTAGTGTCGTAAACCGTTTCTAGACGGGAAGAGAGAGAGGGAACAGATGGTAGAAAGAAACGGTAGAGAGAAACCCTCGCACTATATTCCATCTTCTTTTTCTCAGAGGCGAAGGGAGAAACAGCTTTTGGAAATTCTCCATTTTGGATGTTTTTATTTCATAAATGTATATGTAAAATAAAATATGTGTACATGTACACGCACCACCGATCATCTGTAATTATTCTCGGAATTTTCATGGACTCTAATGTAGTCCGCCTCCACTAACATTATTTGAATTATTATGTCATTTGTTTTACCGGGATCATGCTAACTCAAAACCTCTGTTTAGTCAACAACCTTTTCCCATGTCACTAAACAACAACAACAACAGCAGGAACATATGGAGAACGTAGCAGCAGTAGCACCACCAACAACCTTCCTTTCATAATATTCTTCTTCGTACAATTAAACTTTTTTGTTTCGAGTAGAATAAGTTACGCATGCAATATTAGAGTACCTACCCAGGTGAACGTAGTTTGTAGTGCATCCTTCTTTCACCTTCCCACCTCTCCCTCTGAATGCTATGTAGCTATTTGTGTGCGCGTCCATTTATTCCCTGTAATGGAGCGTATGACACATGTGTACAAGGTGGGTTCCTTTTGAAAACCATGTAGCCATTAAACCATGGTCCATATGATAATGATAAACATCAGCCACATGCTCATAATTTGTATTTTTTGACAGCTATGCAGCTTGCTGTGATTTCCTTCAAAACAATAACCTCCTGTCCATTATAAGAGCTCATGAAGCGCAGGATGCAGGGTAAGTCTCGGAGCTATTTTTATATCATTATATACATACATCTTGTACAGGCACTTGGCTAAATGTTATTGCAGGTATGAATTAATTTGTCTGGAAGTTATGTGGAGTTAGTGGTAGTCGTAAATTTATAAGTTGATAATATGACTTGAAAGTAATTAAAATTCCAGGCATTTTTTGATCGTCCGGATTTATTATCTTACACTTTTCCCCTTCTTCACATATGTAAATATGGAGTATGTAGGAACGGCTTTATATGTGAAGGAGGAATGGATAGTTGCTCAATTAAATAAATTTTAGATGTCAGATTTTTTGTGCAGATAGTCATTTTGTTTTGCCGACTGCATTGAGAAACGAGGGAAATGAAATGACATAGTAATAATAATATTATGATTACAAAGTGCTAAGACAGATAGAAGAAAATGTATGGTAGTGACAAGCTATATGCTATAGGTTGTATCTATACGTACATAATTACACAACATAGTATAACATGTGTGGTACTCATGCTAATCAGCTAATCATAAAATGCATTCCTTTTGTTACCCCCACAGATATAGAATGTATCGCAAAAGTCAGACGACGGGTTTCCCATCGTTAATTACCATCTTCTCAGCACCCAATTATCTTGATGTCTATAATAACAAGGTGAGTGGAGAAGCTTTAAGTTAAGTATTTTGCTAAGATAAATTCTGTAAATTAAAAAGATTAAAATTATTTACTTTTCCAAAGGGATCGTTTAGATTAAATTCAGCGTTTATATTTTCCTACACCGATCCAAGAAGGCTTAGATAATTAATGTTTGGGTGTGAAATTTATTAGAATAATAAGAAAGATGGCTAATCTTGGATTAATTTAATTTTGCGGAGGTTTCATTTCATTCCTTGTAAACGCTCTGGTGGTCCCGGTCTCGGTACCGGATCCGGTCCAGCAGTGTTGTATACTTATAGCTTCCATTTAAAAGAAAAACATAAGAAACGAAATAACCATAGGATAACAAGTGTACATTTCTGACCTTTAAATTTGATAGAACCAATGTTTTTGTTTCCGTTTGACTGTCTGTAAGTCTGTAGTACTGTAGGCAACCTTAAGGGCATCGACCCGTTCGCTCTAGCTGCCTCAGCGTATATGCGGGTGGAAAGTGCACTTGGAATGGAGCCCTCTCTGTAGTATATATTGACATAATACATACTTCACATGAGTAGTCAATCGGATTTTTGGATTCCAACTCGTATTCAACGTCCAAATTATCCCGTGTATTTAAAATTGTGAGCTCGATATGTATTTCTAAACGAAGAAAATGAAAAGAGAAAAATATAAAATTCTTTTGATGTTCAACATGCAATGTGAGAGATAAATAAGTAGTGGTGTAATATCAGTAAGTGAGTGGTATCGTAGAAGGCTATTAGCCCATTATATGATTAGGTACGTGTTTTTTTTTGTGTTCTTCTTTTGCCAAACTACTGTTGTAGACAGAAAATGAGATCGGAACATAATAATAATATACAGATAATGCATTCTATATTTACCTTGCATTAGACGACTAAGTAGTTTCTAATCATGCAATCAGGGCAGACAAGGAGATATTTGGATGATATTTCAGTCTTTTCCACTCCACTCATTTTCTTTGTACGCAGTTACCTACATCAAATTGATTATTATTACTACGAACATATAGGAACTACTATTACTTAACTTCTGAATTTTGGCCTTCATTATAATATTTCGATTTCGATACTATATATACCATGTACTACTTCATTATGATTTAGGTGTTTTCCATATTAAATTTCAACTAAAACATATTACGGATATGGAATATTGATGTAATAGATATTGGTTGATTTTCTTTTAGTTTTTGTAATTTGTACTTCCCTCAACGTGTACATATATAATTACTGCATTGGACTTGACTTCCCTTGGCACACACTCTTTTTATTTCTGTCACAATGCGCATTTACAGCATTTACACTGTGTATAGCATATAGAGTCAAAGCCAAAAGGGTAACGGAATCGAAATCGGAAAAATCATCTGACTGAGAGAAAGAGAGAGAGACTTTTATATAAAATATTATATGCATATCTGTATAAATCCATGTATACATATTGTAATCCAGTTTAAGTACTTTTGGCTTCGCTCACAAAAACTAAATCAATTTATCTCGAGTATCTTTCGTAAAAGAGATTGACATAATATCTTCTTGAGGAACTGTATTGTGTTAGAAAGGGAAACAGAAAGTTTTGCCAACATAGGAGTAGAGGGAGGAATGTAGGAATGGTGGGATTGAATTACAATGGAATAACATGAATAAAAATTGATTCACCCATTCACCCAAACTGCATACACATCCACTCTACAATTCTACATACAAACTCAGTGAGATGAATCCGGATCCAGTCTTGTCTTGTCTTGTAGTGGAGTCTCTCACTGACTGACTGAGTGAGTGTGTATGTTGAATTTTGTTGGGATTTAAAAAGAAGACAAAAAAATAGGAGGAAATTTAATGGATCGTGTTTTGTTTTTATATCTTTGTTATTATTTCAAGGAAATAGTGTTTACAAAATGGAGTTTGTTTCATGATTTTAAAGATTTTACTTTAATTATGTTTTTTGTTTTGTTTTTTGTATTCTTCGTCTACAATGTAGGCTGCCGTTCTCAAGTACGAAAACAACGTCATGAATATCCGCCAGTTCAATTGTTCACCACATCCCTACTGGTTGCCCAATTTCATGGATGTTTTCACTTGGTCATTACCCTTTGTTGGAGAAAAAGGTTTGTTTCTTTCTCCGCTCATGGACTATATCACTATAATGTTACATGCCTTTATTTATATTATGTAGTACAGCTATGACGTATATACAAGGATTTGTTATATAGGTACTTACCTATCGTATGTTTATGTCTACAACTTTATTGTGAATCTTTATTTAGTTAGAGTAAATAGAAATAAAAAAGATGGGTATTTCATTACAGGATGTGGAACTGTAGTAATTAGGAAGTCTTGGTTATAATTAATTTATTGGCTATTTAACCAGAAATGATTGCAGTTAAATCAGGTTTTTATCCGTAAATCACAAAGTAGGATTTTTTGATAGTGCGAGCATAGCATAGCATGCACATAATGACGTGACCGTAGGAGAAAAAAACATTTATTTTTACGCACGAAAATCCTAACGCGTAGAAGAAACATGGGTGAAGCCTAAGGATTAATAATAGTTAAATTCTAATTTAATTATTACATAATATCACTACTCTGACCTGACCTGACTTAACAGTGCAATAGTAGGAAAGAGAGCGGAGTGGTGTGGAGGTGGAGATACGTGAGAAGCGGAAGGACTTGAGGCAGTCACTCAGGACTTTTAAACTGTATGCTATGTACATGCATGACACATGTTACTTGTATACGACTGGATTTTTATGTATGGGAAAATTTTGCCCCCTTTCATTTTAATGCTCTGTTGTTCTGGAGGGAAGATACACATTTTCTCGAGCTGCAATATTATATTTCCGCTGAGGAAAGACAGGTATGTGTCTTTCTGTTGGACGCTATGTCGGACTGTAGGGATGTAAATAGTATATAGTATGTACACAGTAGGAAAGAGAAGGAAATCAGCATCATAATAGTAATAATAATAATGAAAATAATCTAATCCACGGCGAAACTCCACTCGCGCTCTGCCCATGCTTGGTAAATATTGACAAAGTCAGACGTGAAAAAAAAGGACGGGACTGGGTGAGATTTATTTAATGATCGTCAATTGGATTGCTTGTAAACAAATTACATAAACAATTTTGAGATTGTCTGACTAGGAATACTAGTGTGATCATTATACTATGAATTATGAGCCAATTCTTACTACGACTTGTACTACTGCGACTAATACTAGGTACTGGACTGATTTAGTGACTTGAATGAAGGCTATGGCTACAGAAGAAATACCTGCCTCGTGTCTATGCATAGTTATAGCTGCCATGTGGTGAGTATCACTTGGAGATAAGGAGATAGCGGCAGAGTTTTTTTCCCTCACGACTGACCGACGATTATTGTCACTTGTATTGGTTTTGGTTTGAACATCCATGTTAGGACACATTACTCAGCATTGTATCAGTTTGTATTTCTTGTCATTGTGCATTTTTGTTGTGACGAGTCCGGAGTTGCCTGACATCCCATTTTCCCTCGTGAAAGGAAAGTGAAGTTTAGGGAGTTGATAGTTTTTTAAGTTTCGACTAAAGTATACAACAGTTCGTGAATAATTAATTTTTATGTAAGAATCATCTGTATAAGTATATAGCTATAGTAGAAATAGCACTACAGAATAACCTAAGTACCTGAGGTGAGGCCTATAATTAAATACCTTATCTTTTTCTCTGTACAGAGTATAAAGACGTACAGAGGTCCTCATATATCATGTGTGTACTCCTGTCATAATTTGTGATGCGTTTTATTTTATTTATTTTGTTGTAATGTTGTCTATTTCCTTTCTTTACAGTCACAGAGATGTTAGTCAATGTTCTCAACATTTGCTCGGATGACGAACTCATGGTGGAAGGGGAGGAAGGACAGGACGACGGTACGGTTTTTCAATTTTTCATTTGTCGTCACGCTATTTCGTGGTTATGTCTTCTTTGTTTAGAGCCTAAGTTATTACTCACTCACGTGTTCATACAAATAGTAAGCAGTTCTAGGGATTTGTACAGCAATCATTTTCATTGTTTGCCGGTTTCCGTTTCGGCTATCTGTTACTATCCGTTGCTCTATATGTTCTTCGTTATTATTATATTTACAGATACTTTTATTTTCTTTTTGGTTTCTTAGTTTCCTCGGTTGTACTATTGTATTTAATCGTAGTCGTAATAATCGTAGTTTTTTTTTCTCATTCCATATTATGATGCCCACGTATGTTGTACTCTACACAATGCAATGAAGGACAATTTTTGGTCGGAATGCGAGTGAGATTGTCGGAGAAGACGCGCATTGTACTCAGCAGATGAGTGAGTCAAGTTGGAGCATATATCCGAGTGTATAAAGTCGTGTCATTTGACTTGAGCACATTTGAAACTGTCCATTTGCTCTTCCTCCGACTACTGCCTCCACTTCGACTCCTGCTATACTACGACTACACCAGACGTACAGCGATGAGACCGTCCAAGTTTAAACTCTTCTTCTTCGTCTTGTTGGTTCTGTGGAATTGGTGGAGAGAGACAGAGAAGAAGAAGAAGACAGCCAGCGTCTGGTGTGCGGGGTGGGGAACGGAGCAAGTAGTATTATTGCTTTCTTCTCTCTCTCTCTCTCTCTGCAGAGACTCATCCCGAGAAAACTCAAATACGTTTCTTCATCTCGACTCCGAGAGTACAACTACGATGGGTTGACATTTGGCATTGGCACATCCCATGTCTCTCAAATCCCAGGTGGCATAGCGTACACAGACCGAATGATAATAACATGATCATAGCATCCTATCATGACTGCCTTTTTATTGAGCTTAACTTAATTTCGTTGATTTTTTTTTTGTATGAACACGTGAATTCAATTTGGAGCGAGAACACTATTCATCTATGTTTTTCGAGTCTATGTTTAATTATTACATGTACAACAACATATTTCATTTTTATTCCCATTCTTGTTGTACATACATGAAACATTGTCACCGCTTTTTTTTAACTACTTTTTGTCAGCAAGAACTATCATGTTATGGTTTTTTTTATTCTTTACATGGAAACTATATTTCTCCTTTTTTTGTCTTCATGGAATTGATTTGAATTTAATTAAATTTGTTCTGAAAACAAAATTCAACTGAAGTGCTGATGAGTCTCATTGCTCTCAGTCCCAAAGGAAATTAAGCTGTTAAGATTTATTATTGCGATCTAATCATAACTGGGATTCAATATTCAATTAATAATCGCTGTATTACAAAAAAAAATCATAAATCAATACATGATCATTTCTAAAACGTAACAGTTTTTAATTGAAATTTTTGGCAAAAAGAATTTGGGGTTTTGGGATTGTACACATTTTTGATATCGTTACATCGCTCCAGATGAAGCTTTTTTCGTTAGTTATAGACTTGAGTTGTCCATTCCCCTTGAATTTGTTTTTTGATTTTTCAGTATATATTTTCAAATTGAAAAAAAAATGTCGAACTATACTCATGTTGTTAAAGGTGAACAACAGAAAAGTAATAATAATAACAACGACACGATAAAGAATTTTATTTTCTAGTTCTACCAGAATTTGCCGCGCACTTTTGTCGTCTTGTGTAAAAATAAAACTTATTAACTACATAAAATATAGTGATTATTATACTTCACGCTCTTGCAGTCAGACAAGACACTACATCCAATGACTGATAATTATGAACTTTTCTATTTGTTTCATAGTTATTATTATGTATGTTTATGTAGCGAAAAACTTGGGCTACAGAATCGCGCAGAAAAATTATGAAATGAGGCTACGAGTTTCTATGGGGTCGGGCTCATAATCTGTGAGTTTTCATAGTTAAGAAACAAAGATTGGGTTTATTGGCTCAATATTTTAAGCACACTACACTAAAAACAGTTTGAGTGAAGGCAGTGAACCCGGCCCTATAGAGGGGCTCTGTCAAGATTAAGAATAATTTCACTAGCCAACATTATTCACAGTAGTTATATTGTCAGTATTGAAGACACGTTTGTAGGTAGGCTACCTAATTATACTGTATGATTATTCTATATTGTTTGGGCTAGTTTGTTCTCGTTATCTTACGCTAAGTTCAAGTTTTGGTTTGAAATTTTTTTGAAATGCGTAAACGTAAAAAGTATGAGAGATGACGGTTCGTAATATACTTGCCTGCCTAATAATTTGGTCATTAATAAAACTGTGTACAGTAATTCGTATATTCGGATCGGTAGTGCAGGAAACAAAATATGTATGAGAAACGGTCTGGTTTGAAACACCATATTATAGGAAAAGAATTTCGTAGTACTGATATAGGTTGTAGGTAGTACTAACAGCGTTGATTCCGTGCATTTTTATTTTGGTGGATGACTCCACACTTTTGAGTCTACTAATGAACTACATAGTCGAGTGTGAACATAAATTAAGATTTCTAAACACACTCATTGTAGATACTACGAGAATTGAATATTTCAAGTTTGTTAGTTATTAGTTGAGACACTTGATGATTAAAAAAAATACTTGTGGAGGTCCTTACTCATACACGGATACAGATAGGCGATAAACGGTAAACACCGTATGTTTTATTCAGATTATGGAATTGAAAGAAGAGCTGGTATACCTTTAGCGAATTACAGTATCAACTTAATTTAGAGTCACAATTTATGACATGACTGTATGTTTCTGAATAAAACAGGGAGCAGGTATACCTCCTGTCCATAGTCAATTAGACATCATAGAATTCATGTATATAGGGTGGCTATATGCCTAAGGTTATCGTTATATCCGTATTGTATCTATAATTATAATTATAAAATAATTGTAGAAAGTTAGGGAATGATAACTGTAGCAGTGGGTACTGCTGAGAATGAAAACGACGGTTTATTTTTTCACTTTGTTATTTCTCGAGAGCGTCAGATAGTATAGTTGTTGAGTTGCTATCAGGACAACCATAATTGTCGACATTGTATAGGCTCTCCCGATTACTTACCTACCTGCAGTAGGTAACGTAAGGTACCTTAGGGCCAAGTAGGTGTATGCACCACGCAGTCAAGTTCTTGTTTAGCTCGTATTCTAGAAATACCTTAGGGGAAGAGTCGATGATGTGGAGTTGAAACTGTTAAGAATTTAAATTTGAATTCTATATATTACTCAAATATGATTCCATTTCAAATATGCTTAGACGTAATTCGTATACCTACATATATCGGAGGCCAGATTTCTGGTACACAGCCAGTGAGACAAGTTTCCTATGAAGAGTCTAGAAGTCATATAAGTAATCATCAGCTATACAGAATTGTTCTGTTCAGAAATGCTATGTAGTAGTTGAACCTGAGCGTAGACAAAATCCCAGCAATTCACGTACTACACCAATTACCAATGCGTATGCTATATACTTGTAAATTAGTGTCAATATTCATAACTTCAAAAATGAGGACAGAGAATAGAATAGACAAAATAAAAATAAATATGTGTAGGTATATAACGCATCTTTATTTTACAACTCCAAATTAGATAATGATTTTTTTTTTAAAGAATAAGGGTAGTAGGTTGAGACACACATTGTAGAATATTGCATATTATATTGTTTAGTATCAATTTGATAAATGCAGTGTTCCTTCTGTTATATTTTTTTCTAAATTTTAATTGGTATCTCTATATAATTATTTTCTATATGATTCATGTAAGTAGTTTTTCTCACAGTCGATGTACCTAATATTGTTTGTGTATGTGTGAAGAATGGAGGCCGTGGTTATCAATAATTTGTCAAGTATGAAGTTATGAAGTAGTTAAAGTAAAACAAATTGAAGCTATATCAGCGAATTATATATGCTAGTATGAATATATTTTTTTATCAGATAGTCCATGTCTCTCTCTCACTCAGTATGTATGCTCAAATTAAGTTTAAATATTATTGTAAATATTACATATAATATATTTTTTTTGTATGTACCAATGATAATAGTAGAGCAATCAGTTCTGCTTTGCATGCTGTTATCTTCCAGGTATCAATGCAATGTTGATTTTTTTAAGCTGTGGCTCTGTGTCCTGTGGAGATACAATGTACAATGTATTATGAAAGCTATAGCAAATATGGTTGGTTGGATTATTGGAGTATTCACTGAAATGAACAGTCAACAGTTTTAGTGTTAGTCTGGCTGGAATAATCAGGTAGTGAAACAGAGCTAAATCAAATCAATTCAAACATTCAAAGAGTACAGGAGAAGTTTTGCTCTGGTCACTGCGTACTGGCATTATTATTGTAAAAAAAGTGACATATATATCGGATTAGTCCATTTATTAAAATTGACTACCTTATTGTGCTCAGCCGTATGCTTCTACGAAATCAAAGTCGAGTAATGACTTTAGTGTGGACATAGTAAGAGTATCAACATCATTTATATGCTGAGTAGACCATATTATTTTTATTTAATTCTTTAGCTAATCGATGATATCGCTTTGCTTTAACTCCCTACTTAGTTAAAATTCAGAGCACTTCGTTTTCCACTTCTAAAAAAAGATCCCCCTGCTGATAATGCAGTTGTTGGAGTTTGAATTTTACATCCAACGCGCAGCCGATAGAAATCACCACTTGAAACTTGATAGTGTCAGTCAGGTCTCAGTGCAGTTCGTCTTCTTTTTTTTTCGCTGACTGTGAGTATTTATCGAATTACAGAGAGTGTGAGGAAAATGTACAAACAGGTTATTAAGACTGTCAAAAATTAACATATCTCAATTGAATCGGACATAGCACACAGATATTCAGATCTGTGGTTCGTAATATTGTTTTAAATGCTCACTTACCTACTATGTAAAACAGAAGATGTGAGCGTGAGTACAAGGCTATAATAACTCCTGATACGAACTAAGAAAGAATTGGGAGGGCATTGTGGAAGTGGAAATTTTAATGAGTGGAGGTTAGTTACCTACTCACCTTCTGTAGTCTCCTAAATACTTAATTAGCAATTCATACTCTCTAATATACAGCCTCTGGGCTAAAGGTTATTTATATTAGGGAGTCATAAGGAGTATTTACTATGTATGGAATGTAGCTCGTCGAGCCTGCGTCCTCAGAGTGAAGTGAAATCTAAACTAAGTAAAACTGAGTTATGATTTGAGAGTCTTGGAAATTAGGAGTTAGTTGAGGTCTCTCTGTTTGTATAGTTTCTACATTGTATAACTATTCTTTGGTGCTCTCATTTTACACTTAAAAAGTGGTTACGAGCGAAGATGTTTTACCACTACTCCTTTTTCCACGACGTCCACGTCTAACCTTCAGCGAAATTATTATCGTTAGCTAAAATTTAATGACGAGCTGTGGAATAGCTGCTAATAAAGTTATTGGAAACCTGCACAGCTATCCTCGTGCTATATTATGTTATAGTTATGATATTATAGGTTCTACATTCTCTACACAGACGGTGCGGTATCGCATTACGTTTTAAAAATTGGGAGAGCGAGAGAAAGAGGTGTAAATGATCATTTCCCAAAAAGACTTGCAGTCAGTGCAACTATAATAGTAATGCATGATTATAGATATGATGCTATTTGTATATGGGTACATAGATGATTTAATCGTTTCCTGATTTAACAAATTTTTTTGGCCGGGATCGTTAATATGCTATTACAGAAGCCATTTAAAATTGTATGAAACATCGAATATGGAAAGTTCTCTTGAATAGAGCGTGAGGAGTAGTAAGAATTTTCAATGTTTTATTTTCTTCTGTTTTTCTGTTCCACGATAAGTTCACCTTATGCCTCTCTGCCTATGAGTGGATGGACTCGAGTATTTTTCATAATATTATCAGTAGCTATATGTACCTTAGGTTGATGGCGTTGACGCGGAGACGGTGAAGAGATTTTCTTTGTTACGTGTATTAGCGGTACAAGTCATGTCGCTCATTTTATTTTTATACTCGTAACTTCCTACTAAACGTCCAGCTTTAATGATTACTTTCAACTTCCAAGGCTTTTACTACACATATAGGTAGAGTGCTCGAGTCAAAATGAAAAAGAAAACCCTTATCATATTCGGAGTATATAGTACGTATTACGTATATTATAGAGTCGAGGCGTAATGATGATGGGAAAGCCGAACGAGCGAACCAAGGGTTCCACCTGCACCTGTGCTACCTCAAAGTATATATACTGGCTCATAAATAGTGATCATAAATATAAAATATAAACTCCCCACTATTTCTCTTTCTCTCTCTCGCTTCGTTTTAGCTTGTTTTCCTTCCTTCATTAGTCTAACTACTCCTAATTGTTAGGATTTTTTCTTACCTCAAAATTAATTTGAGTCTATTTTCTTTCGAGTCAAGTCTTATAAATGACTCTTGGCACTGGAAATGCCCAGTCATTTATGTAGGTAATCATATAATTAACTGTTGAACTTATAGTACTGTCATAATGATGCTACATTGGCATAATGACCTGCCTTTTAGATTTAGATTTGGAATTACATTTAATTATGTGTATATAATAATGATGACACGAATTGGGATAAATCCCTCTTTTATTTTACGAAAAGTCGTTGGTGATCAATTTAAATCACCTATTTGTACGTGTATGTTGTGTAATTATATGTATATAATAATTTAGCTCTTGGAGCTCAAGGCTTTGGCGGTATTGGTATTGTTGTCTTTTTGTGGCTTTTTTAATTTGTACATGCTTCGGCACAAGCTCAAATTGAAATTGAAAAAAAGGAAGGTTAAAGTTTAAGTGTGTGTGCGTGTGTGTGTGTGCGATGTGACTGACTGCGTAAAATAAGAAATTTGATGTATCTGTAAATAAGCACGTATATATGGATATAATTATGTATGTAGTGTATAATTGTATTATTTTAATTAATTATATTAAAGCTTTGTAGTGATTATTACCTTCAAATCATTTTTGACTTGGTTCTGGCTCTACGAACGAAGGGAACGGAAAAAGTTTAAGTTTAAATGGAGGTATATGTGTAGCAGTGCTTTTCACGAGTAACGTGTACTGCAGAAACAGTACTCGGAAGAAGTCTGTTTCAAAATGAAAATAGTATTGTAAGGTTTCAAATATTTTGAAATGCTACGTCTCGCATCTTGAACAGTTATTAGTATAGTTTCACGTGTTTCATTTATTACGCTAGAGGTATGATTTGGGATGGGCTAGTAGTGTAGTTAAGTTACTCGGGACTCTGACTGAAGTAAACATAGAGGATTACGATTGCTACTGTGTAAAAAAACAGAATAGTCAATAACAGTGTGATTTTTTTTTACAAATCAAAAGACATTCTACGACTGCGTCTCCGTCTGGAATTTAAATTAAAATTTACTTAAGACCCCCCTTTTGGTATTAATTAGATTATGATTGCTGTTTATTTGAATTGCTCTAGTTGCCAAATTTCTGTCTTGTAAATTTGTATTTATTTATTTTTTCGTAGGCTGAATATTTCAAATGTTTTTTCATTACAAATTTTCATTACATTATACAGTACAGTAGTACCTTGAGTGTGCTACAAAAAAATTACTATATTCAAGTATTTCCAGTGGTATCTAAATTTGCGGTTGTACGATTGCGGTTGGAATTGGACACTGAAATTTAAAATTATGTTTTCATATAGTACTTTACTTGTATAAATATACCATAGCTAATTTTAATTGCGAGGAAAAATGAATTCAGTCAAGCCGCATTAATTAATTTAATATTATAATAATTTCAAAGTTTCACAATACAATTCGATAATTGTTGGAAACTTGAGTCAAACTGCAATTTACCGTTGTAATCGAACTCAACCGCAAATCGAACTTATTGTCACATGAAATACCAATATGTAGTAAATAGACATACAATTTCATTCTTTCGATTCCGACTTACCGAATTAAAATCTATTCGGATAGAAAGTATGTATTTATATAGTTTATTCTTCCCATTCACGCAAACATCAACAGGAAGAGTCCCAATCATCATATATTATGTTCCCTACACCCGCAGATATTTGAATAGTTCGTCATACCATTTATTGCATATACAAAATTACAAATATGTGCGTAGATATATGATATGAGCATGCACACAGATGACAGTACCTAATTCTAATCTCCTAACATTGACGTTTACACACATAGCAGTCGTCACGTACCTTGTAATTTGTGTAGGAAAATGTTCCATTGTAATTTCTTTGTGATTAAGACTAAGATATTGTTCCCAAAGCATCCTAGTGCATTTTCCCTGACCCTAGTCGTCACTTTTTCTATGCAAATTCAACGATGTACTATATTCTATTCTCATATATTATTTGTTGTTTGTTCGTGTCTACAGACCAAAATTGTACCCTTGGAAGGTCACAAATAGTTTGTCTTTCTGTTCAAATATTTTCAAAAATCTGCAAACAAAAATCTTCCCTTGACTTTGAACTTTGGTGTATCTCTCTGTGTGCCTCTCTCTCTCTCCCTCTCTGGGAACTACTTTGTAAATTGTTATCCCTCAAATTTTGTGAACCGTGAGTGGAAGTTACTACTACTACTACCTACTATGATGTTGCCGACGTGGATTTTGTAGCGCTGTGAGAGAATGTAAATACTGTATAGATATTTTATGGTTTCCTTCCTGGTCACTGGTCACTCACTTTATTATGGAGTCGTCATGACTAATAGAGGGGACCTCAAGGAAACCAGGAGAGATGGACGATAAAATGAAAGAGAGCTCACGGGACGACGGGACTGCGTTGAATAATAGGGGTTTGATGAGGAGTTGAGTGTGTGTGTGTGTGTGTTGTCGTTTATTGTTTTCCGATTCCTTTTCCCGTGTTCAATTGAGTCAGTCTTCTCTCGCGAGTCCATGTCCATCCGGCCATGGCCTGTGGCTAATTGTAATTACTTTCACTCCCACTTCCCTCACTAGACCGAGAAAGGTAGGGAGTTCCGCTTTGGAAGAGTGACTGATCTCCTCTATAGAGAAATATATGTATGTATTGTATATCTATGTAGTCCACGGATATAATTATTATAGTTTTTGAAATCAATGTCATGGAGTGATGGAAGTTCCGTAATCCCGCGTAGCTCTCTCTCTCTCTCTCACTCGATTTCCATCGTTGGATTTGAATAGAGAGAAAGTCCCTAAACCGATAGGAGAGATGCTCTGTAGTTTAGAGTATTGAGTGAGTACAAAGCCCCACTTGTCTGTGACATGCAGTGTATCAATATCTGCATATACATGTATACCTATGTGAATTAATGTGTGTGATCCAACTCTTTATATATCTATATAGCTACCCTATATATCTATCTATCAGTATCTATCCACCTACCTATCTATCTATTTTGTACAAACAAAAACTCGATACCTGACTTGTGTTTAAGTTGATGTGAAATGATGACTATACAATTTAACTCGTAGAATTTCCATCTTTTATATACATGTATATATCAATATATGCCTCCTCTTTGTACATGTGTCTCAATGATGAAAGTTTGACCTGTAGCATTATGTCTGTTTTCTTTGATCGTATGTGTATGTAATTGTGATAGGACAAATCTATATCAGACGTCTGAGCGAGACCAAAGAGCAGATGGGTAAGTTCACCTCATCAATCCCGTTGGCAATTAGCATGTCTATTGTATTTATTTTCATAGTAAATACATCACCTTGTTCGTTTTTCGTTTTTTTTTTAATTTGATTTTATTTATATTTTTGTAATTTTCTCATTATTTCGTACACTCGTACTTTTTCCCCCCATATCCCTGCTGCACCCAGCTGGACTGCTGTAGAAGCCTATATGTACTATACTATAATTAGAGTGTGTCAAAACAAAAATTTGTATGTAATTTACCTACCTTACCTATGTATATATAGGTATATATATTTGATACTATATAGTGAGTATGGTTTGCTGTGTGCTTTAATTTTTTCCTCTTTCTTTGACGCTTCCATCCTTTGGGCTGTTTTGTTTTCATTTTGTGTACATAAGATGCTACTGCTTTTTAGTGTGAAACTCTTTGCAGCTTAAAAGCCTATAATACATATATCGGTTTCGGTTTACGCTCCGGCTCCGTTTCTTCCTTTAGCTCACGATCAGACCGACGAGCAAACTCCGTGACTTCTAATTCTTCTGATACTACGGCCTTCTCAGCTACATACCTCCACGTCAAAACGAGGGGAGCTCTTGAAGCCAGGATAAAATTGAAAAATCCTAAATTTCTTATGGGATTTTCCATGATGGCAGTCGTAATTTGTTAATGAGGGGACTCTGAGCTTCTAGCTCGTAAGTCCTAAATTGAGTTCGTCTGGATGTAGGTAATGAATGGGCACACGACTAATCGTGTGCCTCAGATCCCTCGAGAAAATCCTGATTTTTAATTTGTGAAATCCTCCCAAAAAAATGAAACTATGATGTACATTTGTTTGGTGGTTATAATATATATTTGAGAGAACGCATACTATGCGCTATTAGATAAATTCTTCTATACTGCAGTTATCCGTATATAGTGTAAAAGTGTAAATATCGTTGTATAATTATTATATGTACGTCAATATGTAGTTTATATGTGAAGCGTGGAGATGATGCGTGATTGCTATTGCCAGCTGAATGTGAGTTAAAGAATCACGGGGCTTGCTCGTAAGAATGAATTAATGAGATACTTTCTTCCTATTTGAATTCATCGTACTCGCTTATAAAATAAACTAATCGTTAAAATTGACTTGAGATTGTCATGACAAGCTTTGTAGGGTACTTTATCTGCTGTTTAATTCATAGTGATAAATTATGCACAGTATAGAGTGCCTATGCCGGTCTGCGTACCTGCGATAGTACGTTATGACCATGACCAGGACACATGACACATGTAGGTATGTACGGTAGGTTACCTTACATACATACCAACTGCATGTCTTTTTTTTTATTGCTGTATGTTTACTTGTTGCTTGATCTAATAATCCATAGGTACGAGCTTCAAACATTCAATCTACATATTACCTCACGTCACATGTGTATAATAGGTATCGGTAGCACGATTTATATTCCTTTTTCATTCTGCCTATACTACAGTTAGTAATAGGTACTGGTGGTGCATTTTTTATTCTTGCTGGGTTCGGCTGTAGCTTCCAGGAAATAAATCCAAATAAGTGAACACTTGTCAGGGCACACTTGGACTCACGGAGTGTACGTGTCTGTGCAAAGTTGGGATCATTATATATGATTATGTGTATTATCGCACGAGTATTAACTTGCCTTGGAAACATGTGTAGTCACGACTCCGTCCACGAGCAGTACTACCTACTTTATGTATACTTTCTACCGTCCAGTGTCCAGGTCCTCTACTGTCCCTCTGTGCTGAATACCTTTGAGCAAATTGAGTCCGGCACCGGTTCCGGGTGCGTCTTGTGTATCCTTCTGAAATAATATGTACAATAAAATTACCCCTTCTTGGAATGTTGAGCATTTTCTCTAAGTTTCCTTTTGATAGCGGATATCTACATTAAAAATGCGTTTAGCGTGGACTGATTCTGTAGATACCTATGCATACATTTTAAGAAACTCAGTAATGATTTGTGGAGCAATCAGTGGAAACGAAGTTCATGTGAAGTACCAATTTACTGTCAACTTACATTTCCTATCTTTGGTTTTGATGACGATGGACGATCATCATCGTGTTTAGTATAAAGATGAAAGTCGGATAAGTCTGTACTCTACTCACGTGACAATATCGTGTAAAACGGCCGGGAATTTGTCCACAGAAATCAATCAAACTAAAACTAATGTAAAGCCTGCTGGACGAATGGATTTTAAAAACATTCCCTCAATTTGCATGGCTACTTTTACCAACAATTTTGGATTGTAAAAAAAGTTTTACTATTGCTCATTTTGTATTGTACATGTTATTGAAAATTGGAACGCATTCGAATTCGGACCCGGACGCAGAAATCGAGCTTTGAACTCCGTATCTTCTATAGTGATTAAATATTGCATGGTTTGGCCGCTATTTGTGTTGGGTGTCATCACAAAAGGATCTCTGACTATAATATAGTCAATTTCAAAAATTGTGTTCGGTCTTCAGTGCTTATAGGTATTTCGTTAGTACGCGAACAGTACTATATTGAATGAGTTGAAGTTGAAGGAATACTTACTAGATTTTAATTTAATGTATAAACAATATTGCGTTTAAATCGTAGTAATGTATGCGTAGGTACTTAAGAACTGCTTTGTTTTTGTAGAATAGAAGCTAATGCGTGTGTGTGTGCACATTTAATCGTAAGAAGTATGAGTGCTGAAGGAGAGTGATTTCTTTTTTTTTAGAGCAATTGAATGCCGTGTTTTATGAATGCAAGGAACATTAATAATAATAAACATAAAGTCTTTATTTTCCGGTTTTTTTTCTGCTCCGTATCACGATGTCCTTCGTGTGCGGCTCTAATAATATCATATCATCTAATGAATTAGTGTCCAATTGGGTATGGGTTTATACCTATAGAAGAATTTGTTTAGGGAATGTGTTTTGGATTTTGGAATTCCCTGCGTGTATATTATCCTGCATATAATTATAGATGTACCTACCCTATTTATGTACCTACCTATATGTAATTAATGTGAAACTGATTTTTGCTTGACAACTTTCGTCATGTCCTGCTAGTACTGGGTCAGCCCGGTACGGAATTAATAGGTCTACTGTTGTAGGCAATAAGCTTAAAGAGAAAATAAAGAATTGTCAGAGATGTATTTATGAATTTTTTTGAAGGTGTAAATTGGATTTTTTCCTCACACCTCTCTCAATTATTTTAGCTTTCTCTGTCCCATATAATCTTTAGGACAAAATGTAGGTTGCACATGAGCATAGGGAATTGTCCCATGTATGTGTAGGTTGTATGATTATGATTATTAGACAGAATATTTATAAGTTACCTCTATATATTTGTTTAGTTTCTATAATATCTGTCGGTGTAAAGCAATTTTGTTTGTGAGGCTCGGCATTATTGACGATTTAACTGATTTATTTTGGCTGGATTGAAATGCTCTGCTATCGTCTGCAATAAGACTCCCTATTAGATAGTGGCCTAATAATAAAGTAAGAGAATGACTAAGTAACTGTGAACAATTAAAAATAAGAAAGATGCATACATAAAATATAGTTTTACAAAATTACTTTTTGTTTTATATAAAAATACAATTTACTCACGATCTACATTTAAAACTAACGGGGTTTGTGGTTTTTATCCCTCTCTGGTTTTGTTTTATAGTTTTATTGCTATGATTCTAACATTATTACATATTATTATGTATAATATTATACCAACACTAAAACGCACTCATTGCGAGAGTCTATATGTCGCTGGTATAAAATTATGTCGTTTTACGAAATTCGTACAAACTATATATGGATTTGCCTTCCTGAAATAAAATCTAAAAAAAAATAAAGCGATTTGAATTGAATTGAGTGTACCTTTCATAATATTACTATTATGAGTTGAGTACCTCCCTGTATAATTCTATACTAAAAAAAAAGAGTTTTCTTTAACATGATTTGAAATTGAATGGGTTGTTGGCATTTATTAAATTTAAAAAATGGTTTTTCTCTCACAAAAATTAAAGATAATGAAAAAAAAAATAAGGAATGAATAATCTCTCCTGTTGTTTTGGGTGTGTTCTGATATAAAACTAGGAATGAGATGAGTGACAATAAAAAATGTATCCGCTCTTTTCCTTTGCTCATGCAGGATTAGGCGGAGATTGAGTGGGGGGTGGATAATAAATATACAAAAATATATTAATTACTTTAATTTTTTGATTTATTTTCTTTGGGTTTTACTTTACGTTTTTTTTTCGTTTTGTCCTTGAGTTCTTTGGATTTTGAGATTGACGAGATTTCCTTGATAAAAAAGAAAATGAAATCCAGTGAATTAATATTATAGAATTTTTTACAATTTGACCAGAAAGTGAGTTCTGAGTGGAGTGGACTGTATACTATAGTTTTGTGTAAAATTTTGTTTTTATTTTGTCATGTGGTGTATATATAAAAATCAAGTCGAGTAGAAATTTTTTGTAAAATGTAGTGTAAACATTTAGAACTGTTCTGTACACAGTTGTGTTGACGTAGAACTAATGTGTTGAGTTGTGTGTTCTGGCTGTCTGTGTTTAGAGTAGTTTGTCTCGAAATTTTGACGGATTTCTCGCAATGTGTTTTAGTGGCAACAGCTGCCGCAAGGAAGGAAGTAATTCGCAACAAGATTCGCGCCATCGGGAAGATGGCCAGAGTCTTCTCGGTGCTCAGGTGGGTTATCCCTCTTTTTTTCCTTGATAATTTTATGTTGTTTCGTTGTCAAGTACAATAAGATGTCGTGCCCCTATATACTGTAATATATTAACTATACTTCATACTCTATGATAATGGCGTCATAAATTCTGTAAGGAATTAATTTAATATTTAGGTAATTTTATAGACAAGGCGAAATGAACGCATTGTAGAGTATGTGGCGCGGAAATTTTCTGTCGTGTCAAAAATAAAGCCTTGATTATTATTATTCCTCAAAAAAAAAAGTGATATGTGCTCAATAATATAATGTGAAGTGTTCAAGTGTTCGTAGTTTTGTAAGTTGAACATTTTATAATTAGTATGTGGCGTGCCTACTTTTTCAAATTGGGATTTTGAATGTTTGAGTGCACGCACACAGACACATACCTTTGAAAATAAATTGTGAGCACAACAAAATAAGACTATGTATGTAGATGATAGCACTTGAGAACGGAGACGAGGGGAAAATACTAAAATTAGACTTTAGCTCGCAGTCTAGGTCCTAGGTTCTAGACTCTCAGAGTTCTCAAGTTGCTGTGTTGTGTTCGTGAAACGTGTCACCAACATCATCACACGTAGCTTATAGCTTTCTATACTCAGAGGCTCAAATGTAAAATGCTCATTTTATTTTCGTCGCACAGTTCATCGAATCCAAGAGGAAAGCAGTGTCGAGAGTGTATAGACAAGGAAAAGGTCAAGTTTTAGTTCAAGCTATAAGAAATAATATTGTAATTGACTTGGTTGGAGCGGAATAAATGAGTTATTTTAAAAATGAATCAATCTCAATTTTTAATTCAGTCTCAAGTAGAGAGTATCGATGTCCGTATCGATGTCACTTCTACACGTATGTATGTATAGGGGCTGGAATGTGGAATGTACTTTGTCTGTAAATAATATGATCCCAGGCAGGGGAATGCTCCCAAGTGATCGGTCCATTAATTTATGCTATGGGCATAAAAGTCGTAAATTGTATACTTTCAATTAGTGTGCAGGGAAGCAACTTTTATGGTCTGACTACAGATATCAGTAGGAGCCACTCTGTATTATTATTAGGAGGAAAGACTTGGATGAAATAGTTTTAAATTACACTGTGTTATTGTTTGCTAGTTAGGTAGGTGCTATTAATGCTCCACTCCAGTCATAGGACCAGGGCGCAGAGTTGTTAAAAATAGTTTGTCGAGTTATCCTTGCGGGTCGGTGGTCGTCAAGGATAACTTTCATTATGCCCGGAAATTAATCTTGTCTAAAAAAATATTTCAGGGAGGAAAGTGAAAGTGTACTGCAACTCAAGGGACTCACTCCAACCGGGAACTTGCCCCTTGGAGCGTTATCAGGTGGACGAACCTCGCTTCGTAATGGTAAGTATATTCGTATATATTATAGCATTTAATTGTAAAGTTGGAATTCGCTTTTTAAGATGTGATTATGTGATTATGAAACTCAGATATTTAATTGTTCTTTGTTTGTTTTTGAATTGTTTGAAATAGCACTGACGGGATTCACTGCAAATCATAACATATTGTCATTCGAAGAAGCCAAAGGATTAGATGCAGTCAATGAGAGGATGCCCCCCAGAAAAGAGGGTGGCTCACCCTCGTCCCCGAAAGCAGCGGGCCCTACAGCGAAGGGTGCGGCGGCTAAAAAAGAAGTGGCGGCCACCTCACCCAGTGGACCGCCTCCCAAGCCCGCTGTTCAATGAGATGATGAAACAGAGTAGACAGTTATACAGAGAGAGAGAAAAAAACAAAATTGAACACTAATACCAGCGCTACTAATCAGATTAATCTGTACAAAATATGATTGAAAAATAAAAAAGTTAAAAAAAACTATAATTGACAAGAAAAACAAATCACACCAACCTCACGATTTCGCTCTGAAAGGTCTGAGATGATTGTATCTTGGAAAAAATAAGTAAACCTGTGTACTATAACTACATATATATCTATATAGTCAGCAAGATGAAGTGTATTATTATTATTGAAATGATGATCATGTTGGAAGGCAATTCCGAAAAAAAACAGATACAGAAAATAAGAAGAAGAAGAAAACTCCTGAATACCTGTGCTGCTTCATTATATATTATAATCATGTTATTGTAAAACCAGTAATTAAAGAAAAATATCTAGTAATAATGTTGTCATCCTAATGCGTTGATGATTCATCAAAGGAAAAGAAGAAGAAAAAACACTACTGTATTATATTCTAATATGAGTAAGTTATTATGATTATGATTCTCGTATTGTTGTCACTATTATTACTACGTATATTATACTTATATAATATTATTTTCAATCCAATTACTTACGTCTCTACGTTATTTACGTTACTACTACACATCATGTTAATCCGTTCAGTTAGGAACAAAAGGAGAGTTTATTACCTTACATTACATAATATAACTATTATATATTATATTAATATTCTATTCAAGCTGAAGTTTTTGATTCAGAAATCATCCACACACACACAAAAATAAGAAAAGTGAAGTTGTTTTTTGTTTTGTTTTTGCGGGATAATTTTTTGTGAAATTATTGTTGTGATGATGAAGACACAAAAACTCTCTTTAGGGTCTTCATCAGCTGGGTAACTTCCTTTAATTGTCTGTGAGGGGGGAAGGAAAAAACTCGCCTCCAGTCAATTCCGGAACTGCTACTGAACTCTGCCATTCACATATTTCGGATGGTTTGGAGTCTTTACAACAGAAAGGGAAAGCTGATGTTGTTGTTATTTGTTGTGCTTTTTTTGTGTTACGAATACTGTTACTATTGTCATGATTATTGCGATTGCGATTTACGATTATTATTACTATCATTATTATCTCCATTCATATATCTCTATATATATAATTACATATAGTAAAACAAAAAAAGAAAAATTACTACATACCGCGTCAAGCATTATTAAAGTCGGAGTTAAATAATCCCCCATTTTATTGTTTCTGAATGATTTTCTTTCCTTCTTGCATTTACTTATTACTATATATAAGTACCTATTTACTTCAAGTACTTCACAAGCAGAACACCTCCCCATGTATATACTTAATTAATTGTATATATATATGGAACACCAAAAAAAATACAGTCCCAAAAACCAAAATCAACTGAGAAAAATAATATATAAATAAATATATATACATATATATAATATAATATAGAATGATATTATAATTATTATAAAACCCAAAACACATAAAATATACTTCACTGCACATGTTTAAAGAAACCTTCACCTACAAAGCCTATTTGTAAATTTAAAAAAATTAAATATGAATCATCGTTTGTTAAGATATACAAAATAATGTTTAATATATTTGAATATATATACGAAATATATATATACCATTTATAGCCTCACATGTCTTATCTTGTTTCCAATTTTCCTAAGAACATTAACTGTTAAGTAACGTATTGTACGGTATATTATAAATATATAGTTAATTATGCATACTTAATTATTAATTAATTAATACATCATTCTAAGAATCTATATATATATATTATAATTATATTATATCGTCTGAGGAAATGCAATGCCATGAGTGCAAATTTTTCCAAATGGATTTTTTGATTAACTTTAAAAATCATTTTTTGCTATTTTCCCGGTGAAAATGCAAAACTTTTATCAATTGGTACTGACACTTTTCAATGCTGAGAGAGTGCATGTGAGAGTATGTTGTTAAGTCTGTGTGTACCTCTCCACAAACCCGTCTCACGTCCTCTATTCCTTCTTTGAAATAGTATATTCTCGTCAAATGTTTTAAAATCTCTCCCATATTATTCTTCCTCTTTCTTCGTAGGTTCAGCACCATCCCGATCCGATTGATTGTAGGCGTAGACATGTAGTCACCATAGAGCTTGAGTCTCCAAAAATAATACTAGTTATCCGTCTCTTCCTTTTCTTTGCTTATTTCCTCATTTAATTGTAGTGTCCATCTGCCTCGTCAAGTTTTCATCACTATGCGCCTATATATATCCTTCATTCAACCGTGGGATTCTAAGAATTCCAACGCTGGCTTTCTTCCTGGGCTCATGGTTTCCACAGATGTATATGTAGCCATATTTGTGCCATTTAAGTTCCCATTGTAAAATTCTCATCTATGTTTAGAATATTTTATTTATATGGATCATTTAAATATTATTATGGAATACAAATGTGTACAGTGAAGTGACTCTAGTCTTTGGAAACAGTTTAGTTGTAACTCTATTTAATGTGAAGATGTTTTTTCGGAATCCATTTGTGAAACTTAGTTTTGACATTTTTAAGAAACAAGAATCCCACTTTAAATAAACCCCAATCACCAACGTAGGTATCTGTTGGATCCCAGCCACTGAAACCCACTCCCCTTCCACATATACCCAGTAGGATGAAAATTGTGAGGCTGAAGGGACAATTCGCAAAAAGTGTAAATTTTCTTTGTTGTGTTGTTCTAGATTTGCGATTTAAATCTATCATTAATTCCTTGAGTGTTTTTTTTTTTGATTTTGGTTGGAATCGATCATTAGAGAATGGACTTTGTCTGTGAGATATTATTATAATTGGATGTGGAATGGAAAGTCAAAGAATGATTGTTATTTTTACTTGACGTTAAATTTGAGTTGTAATTTTGTCTGAGATTTGAGTTTGTAATAATTATTAGTTAAAATATTAATGTTATGTGCATAATAATTACTATATGATTCATTGCTCTCCCTTTTTATCTCAACTCAAACCATATTATGTAGTGCTGTAGTAAGTTGATGTGCCCTGAATATGAATCTAAACCTGAGTCAATGTGTCATCGTCATAAGTAGTAGGTGTTGTGTGCCGTCTTGCAAATGTTGAAAACTGTGTTGCTGTTGCTGTTCTTGTTCTCGTTCTTGTTACGCAATACCTTATGTACATTGTTCAGAATCTGTATGTGACTGGATGAGTGTCTCCAAAAATGAGAAAGAAAAAATATTATTACTATTACTATATATTATTACTATGATTATGATTATCAAAGCCAAAATGCATCACAGAAAGAATTCCTTGAGCTCATTACTGATTTTTACCTCTCCCCCCATGGACCCCATGAAAATAATTTTACTGATGATAAATTTTTGACTGCTACTTTGATGATATATGATAGTAAAAACTAAAACAAATTAGTACATTATTCATAAGTTATGATTATGATTATCTTGATATAACAATAGTTGAAGAAGGGAGGGAAAAAAAGAATAAAAACAAAATGACTAATCATGGGAGAGGGAAGTTATATGGAAAGTTTAAAAAAAAAAGTATTGTTGCAGCAGGTACTGCTAACAATCGAATGTGGACACGTTTATTAGAGAAATGATTATATTAATTATAATTACGATACACAAAAAAAAGAAGAAAATACAATGGTAACATTAAAATACCTAGTAGGTAAAAATTAAAGTATGAAAAAAAACTCCTTTAACTCTTGTCATATATAAAAATAAGTGTGTCGTTCTCGTTCATCGTTAATGTTGTGGTCAATAATTGTCAATTTGAATAATTATATACATAATATAAAATACTATTGCAATGTATAAGTAAAAGAGAGGAAATTTTAATTACTTCAACCGTATATTATACTATGCTATATATATTACATATATAGTGGGCTAGTTCATGTTAAAAGCACTGTACTGCCATAAGTGGGAGTAATTAATATAATTCCTGCAAAGTTATACATTAACATTACGATTACAATTACACATATGCAACAGTAGAGTAAAGGTACCTATACACTCTTGACTATAGAGATAAGTGGATGGGACGAGCGAGTATGATTATGAATACTTATATAAGTACTATGATATTAATATTGACTATGCTAGAGATATACTGTATACAAAGGAAATATTATTGTTGTAAAAATCATTACTATATTATAATTATATTTAATGAATTAATTGTACATTTACATTATTATTCCTCTTCTTGATACCTTTATTATTATTTGTATGACCATTTACATTACATATGATACAAGCCATGTTCATCTTTACCCGAATACATACTACACATTTAATTACTCCTCTCCCATGTCTGTACGTCTCTATGTATACTCACGTCTGTCTCTGTATGATTAGTATGTTAATTAATTATTTCGATTATTCCTAATGCAGCGGTGAAAATCGTCATTGTGAACTGTCTATTATGTACTCTCCAATTAATTATAAGGTTACTCACACTGTTCATGAATATTAACTGTACATACATACGAGAGTAGTCAATGCAATTTTATAATTATTAATTACAATTAATTACTGTCACAGAAATTACTATATATGTTACATTATTATTATATCCTCTGTACTCTATACTCTAGGCTCAGGTCCCGCCATCCCCCAACCCAAATCCCAATCGTAGTTCACACACCACACACATTTGAATTCAAACTCAAACCAAAAACTAATACCAAAACCAAGCGCACGTCAAAATGTGTAAAAATAATAAGTAGTAATAATTAGTGCGTGAAGTTCATTGATTTCTAATCATTTGACTGTACCTTTTACTCACCTTTGTACACTTGTACATATTATATAGTAATGACGTATACATTTAAATAATATTCTGTGAAAGAAAATGATTCATCATAAATATATATGTAATTACATATTATATAGATACAAATATGTAGGCACATGGTTAGATTTTTGGATATATTGAGGAGTGGGGATTGGAATTGGACATTTGAAGCTTCAATAGGTAGACGTATCGACCGAGATCGAGGGTTAATAAAGAAAGAGAGATCAAAACGAAAAATGAGAGATGTTTTTAAAGATGTCACATAGTTCCATTTCAAATTGAGATCCAAGTAAATGAGGAGTAAAGTAAAAGGAAGGGGACAACGACAAAAAGTGACGTGCATTGAAGATTGCAATGAATTGCAGATTATAGGAACATAATATGTAGAAACCCTCAATTTTAACTGTGTACACAGCAAAGCAGCGACACCTAAATAACCTTGATTTCTACAAAAGTTTACAATTATCAGTAGTTAACTAGAATAGTGTACAATTAATATGTACAGATTATTACAGTGTGTCTATATAGTAATATATCTGTCAGAATGAATAAGTAATCACTCACACCCCGCACTAAAGTGTCGTGGACTCTCTTATTAAATCATTATTACCATATACACACCATATATTACCTTCTCACCTCTTGTGTCCTAATTAAAAATCAAAATCCAACCACTACTAACCTTCAATGAACGTTATCCAAACCCAAGAGTAGACTGTAGCGTGGAAATACCTATGTAGATAATTAGACAATGTAGTTATAGACATATTAAATCTAAAAAAATAGAATTCACATTACTTCCGATAATTATCTCAATTTACCATTAAGATTAACTAACAACTGTCATTATACATAATAAATTACAATTAAATATAAATATAAATCCTAGTACTACTCTACTGAGACAACTCTACGTAGGCAAAATAATGCATATTAGGTCATAGTATGTAGTTTTAGTTTTAGGTGAAGCATAATAATAAATAACCAAAAATAGAAAATTAGTCATTCTTCTATAAGCATTGCAATTATACTATACTATGTAAACTCCATACTTAAATATTAAAAAAAAAACAATGTACATATGTACTTATTATTACTACAACATTATAACTATTATAATTAAAACTTCCCCTTAAAAAATTCCCTACATGGTTGTTGGTGTTATTGTTGTTCTTGTCGTGTCTCATCGTCATTCGTAATCGTATATTCGTCGGATTTTTTTTATAAAAAAAAATATACTGTGTAATAATAATAATAATGATGTGCGTCAAAAGTTTCAAGTAAGTCAAAAATTATAAAAGTGTGTGTGTGTGTTCGTGTGTGTTAATTATTATAAAAAAAACTTTTTAAATCCTTGAAAATTTTTTAACATTTCTCGATCTATCTAGCTGCCTTTAGCTGTCGACAAAACAAAAAAGAATATTTGAAAAAATTTACCATTGTTGTTGTTACATAATAATTATTATTAAAAGAAAATTAATTCACATAATTATACAAAATACTATTGTAATAATTCGAGTAACATGATATTAAATCAATACATTATTATTATTATTATTATGTCATAATAATACTACATTCAAAACCTTATATCTCGATATAGTATTAACGTCAACGTGGATTAATACTAATAATTATAATGCTACTACTACTAATAATATACTATAGTAACTACAACTAATTACAACTACTGTCAATTGGTAAGACAAAAATGTACAATTTGAATCGCTGCTGCATTATATCTGTGTCAAGTCGAACGTATAAATAAATATGCATATAATTAATTGTATATATAATTAAATACATAAAAATAATAAATTACATGCATAGTGACCTACGTCTGTATATATATATACTAATAATACATTTTAAATTAACATTAATCCTAATTCGTAAGCTTAACAGTAACATGAATAATTTAGCTACATACATAATTACTTGACTGTAATAAAAAAAAATACAAAACACAAAATACATCATTAGAGTAAGAATAAAGGGATTAAGCATATAAATAACTAGACTAATCAAAAAGAACTCCGAGTACAGCACTTCGGGTACAGCTACAACTAACAAAATTTAGTCAGCAGGAACGCGTCTATAGAATGAAAAAAAATATTCACCATAATATTAAAACACACACACACAAACACACAAAACGGAGGAAATCCAACAACTCAGAGTGTAGTTAAAATAAGGAAAGCAAAATGACAGATAAAAGCTAATTACAAAAATTACCAAACAAAAGCCAGCAATACATGAATGTATTGTGGATGTGTCCATATATACACCTCCAGTACATCACCCGATAAACTTAAGGTCATTGTTGAACACTGTTACGTAAAATTACGACTAAACACTATTAAAGTAACTAACAGCTATAGACAGTAGAGTGTACTTAATAATAATGCTGTACATCTTGATTGTTTGTGCGTCTGTCTCTGTGTTAAAATCAAATTGTCGTTCAAAAGACATTATACATAATACATACACTAGTATTTACCATATACCATTATCATATAGTATATTGTATAAACAAATCATGTATTTATATTAATTGTTATGATTATCAAACTATCATCATTTTTATTACTACGAGACTGTGAGAGAGTGATAGTGATAGAAAACAGAAAACGTCAGTATTCATTATTTTTCACTACTCATTTTTTGAATGCTCAGTTTTCCCACTTTTCTAATTTTTCCCGCTTTCCTCCGTTAATGGTTAATTGCCCTTCGTTTGATTTCTAATATTTTGTCTTCATTCTTCTTTTTAGTACTTCTACTTTCTACAGGCATCTGTCGTCCCTACAATTAAAATAACACTTTCAAGCGCGAAAGTTGACAATTTCAAGAAACCCAATTTGTTACAAAATTACCTAATTTCTCATTTCTTCTTTCCTGTGTTGGATTTCTGTGTGGATGCTATTTTTAGTATGGAGATCTTTTTGTGTGTAGACGCAGATAGCAGATTTCGTTTTTCAGCATTAATTGATATTCTTCTTATTGAACTATCTTTATTCCCTGTATTGTACTGTGCTTACTGATAATCATAGTAGGTGGAAATTGGTAGTTAGTGGGTTTACATTTATTTCTATTTTCTCTAAAGTGTTGTGTCTGTTTTACTTGTCAATATTGTTAGCCTTCTTTGTTCTTTGTTCTGTCGTATCGTACTTGGGACTGGATTGCTCTGCATACTCATATTATTATAATGGTTGTTTAAAAAGATTATTTACTAATTATGGATATGGGTGCTGTGTAGCTGTGTTGTACTTTGCGATTACCGATTAGTTTTAGTTGACCTTAATTTCTTTAGTTGAATTCTCTAAAGACGACCTAATAGCAAAGCAACCAATTTCCGTATTTGTGAAACAATTCTTTCTATATTTGTGAACTGTTCTTCTTTGTTGAATTTTGGTCTTGGCCTTTAGAAAATGAAAGGTTGATGTGTATTCGTATTCGTATTTTATGATTATGACCCGGTGAAAATAAAATGAGGCAAACATTATTATTAATACTGTCACTTTTGTCACTGTCCACTGTGGATAACGTTAAATCAGTATAATGATTCTATGATTAATTATATAAATCAATAAATAAAAAAAATGATGATGATTATGATTAAGTAGTGCCAGGACCGTTTACCGGCGACCGGCTATAGCGGCTGGGCTATTATTGGCTCTGCTCGTAAGCTAAGTTCTAGCTTAGCTTTGCTTGGCTGTTGTTGGCTGGAGACTTGAGATTCCAATTATTAATTATTGCTTTGAATTTCACATTAACGGATTCACGAATAAGTTAATTTTGAGTGTTTCGAGTTTTGAGTTGGTGGTTCATATATACTGAGGGATCTTACATTGTGATGAGAATTTCCTGTCACTGTCTGTCCGTAGAAATGAACTTCTGTTTCACTTTCAATGTCTCCCAAAAAAGAATTAAGTATATTTTGACTTTCTAATTGATTCAATCGAGTTTTGTGAGTGAGCGTTCAATTTTAGATACCTTGTCAAAAGTACATAACTATTATTAATACAATAAGTATGTAAAACCGCTATATACTATTCAAAAAAACAAAATTAAAGCTGCGTAATTTATATATATAATAATAATGGTAGGAGTACATAATATTATGTAAGGAAAAGTTGAAATCATATACACTTACAAAATTACCATTAAGTAGGAGTACTATATAAAATAATGGATAGGTATATATATAAGTAATATATTAATGATTATTACATTTATTAATATACATGATACTATACAAAAAAAATATCCTCATTACTTGTTTCGGTCTCATACAAAATATACAAATATTATATTATTGTTATAATTGCAATGTTGTATTAAATAGTGGAATGCATATATCATTATTTCTAATAATTCTCGCTACGTAAATTTAAATTTACCTATACGGTCACTTACTTAATTAATTATGCGACTAAGCTGACATCCCTTTGACAGAGATACTGTACACACCTCCCTAAGGAAGAAACTCTTTATGAAATGAAATGAATTGTATTTGTGAAGAAATTGCAATTAATTATTATATATCGATTAGGCGGTGGTATAATGTGGTCAGTTTACCTATATATATACCTCCTGACTCATCCATATGTAAAAGATATATATATACCTAGATTGAGAATGAACTAATTTACACACATACCTATCATTGTGATGCCATTTAAATTTATGGTTCTTATATAATTATATACAATATTACATACTCCACGAGTTTACATTACTTACTTACTACACGTGTCGGATATTACATACAGGATCAGGATATCGGATATATACACACTCACACATGAAGGTATGTATTAATTATTTTATAATTTGACATACTATATAATTATTATGACTTATATATAATTACAATTATTCTACATATGTACATATTATATTTAGCAATAAGATTATAAACCTACTGCTTACAAAATGTGCTCTTATTTTAGTCTATATTCTATAATGATTAATTATTATAATGGGAGTAAGGGCGGAAGGGGGGAGGAAATATTATGAATTTTAAAAAACTCTCAAAATGAAAATGAAACTGAGATGATCAAAAAAAAATGTGTTTACACAGAGAGAGACACACACAAAAAATACTAAAAAAAAAACTACTACAAGTTATAAAATTTAAAAAGATGTAAACAAAAAAGAGAAAAAAGGATGTTACTGTATTACACTACTGCATATATTAACTATGTATATCTTAATCGTAAAATGTAAGTGGACTAAATGACAAACTCAAAAATAATGAAAGTGATGATTATAATGAGAGAAAGGAAGGAAGGAAGGAAGAAAGAATGAGAGGAACAGAAATAATATGTTATACACTTTCTATAAGAATCTTGTATCTCTGTATTTAGTTACCTTTGAACAATTATGATTATTATAACAAACCAAACAAAGCAAAACACAAAAAAAAAATATATATAGCAAAAGATCAACAAGAAAACAATATATATGATTATATTATGACGACAACAAAAAGATGATGATTATTTTATCTATTAATTAATTATAATTACATACTCGCTAAGTTTTATTACCATTATCTATATCTATCTATATCCATATAATTACATTTAAACAAAAAAGAAAAAACTAACCTTACATCTATATATATTATAATCTATTTAAAAAACTAATAATAATAAAACTACTGATCTAATCTATAATAATAATAAAATATAAATGCATAAAATTTAAACATTAAAAAAAAACTAAAAACTAATCAAAAGTAGTACTTATACATTACCTATAGAAGAGCTATCTTACCTTTACCTTATTGTATAACTAAATACAATCTATATACCTTATATCTATATACAGGAAGGGAAAGCATGTGGTGAAAACTGAGCATATGAAAAAATTGCGCGACTAATCTTTTAAATCTTTTAATTATAACTTATTATGAATTAATTATAATTACTCTATGTATATAGTATTTATACTTTCAAGCCAAGTTCATCTTACTTATACTACTCACTTAAAGGGATACTAAAACAGATTTAAGGAAATGATTTTCAAAAACGTATTAAATTATGACTTGCAATTTGATCAACAGGAAATCTCATTATTAATTATTCACTCTACAAGAAAAAAAAATGAAGCTCTATAATATTATGTGTAAGTAAAAGGTATGCTAAATTAAATTCAAATTAAAAAAGAATTATGAGTTCTTCTCTGTACCTTTTCCTATAATGAACTTAATTAACATTGTACTTAAAGACTTTACATTTATGTAAAAAGTAAAATGGAAAGATATTGAATATGGATAAAGTGAATATTGATACATGATAGGGAGGTCTCCTACAATTTTTAAATACATATATTAATTATTATAATACATTATTATTATGGATTATATATTATGGTTCTCTCACCTTCGCGCTTCTTGTCATGTCATTTCTATAATGGATTACTATTATAACTTATGATGAGTGTCCGATTTTTAATAAGTCTTACATTTTAATATATTCAGTATATACGTGTGACATATATACTGATAATTATATACATAATAGGCATATGTACGCTTCACATTTTTCAAATTTAAATTTACTAAAAAAACAAATTTTCGAAATATATGTATATTGTATTTTATTTTTCTTCTTGGTCAACTCTCCGGGAGTATTATGAAATATGATGAGGATTATTATATACATGTATAATTAAATATCATTTTAGTTAAATACTTGATTAATGAAACTACATTAATTCTAAACTGTATACATAGTGGATACTATATGACATGATTGAAAAAAAAAATGAAAATGCTATATATGTATAGCGCCCAGCGCCCTTTGTATACCCCCTGCTGTGCCCTACATATAAATACGACTTACCTTTAAATAAATACAATCCAAATTAATCCAATCAAATACAAGAAAAAAAAATATACCATGCATTTAAATAAAGTAAATAGTGCGTTTCGATTTACCATTTTTGTTTTGGGATTTTTAATGTTCGTAAACTTGTTCAATTTTAAATTGTAGTATCATCAAAATATATAATTTATATATTTATTGTTCAGTTAATACATTTTAGATTGACATTTTGTCCTTTTGGTCCTTGTCCTTTAGACCGTGTCTCACGTAAACGTATGGAAATTTAAATGTTTTTTTCTGGTTCTCTAAAATCCTGACGTATATCTATTCTATTTCTATTAATTGCTCTGACTTGCAGTTTATCTGTACAATTGATTACAATATTATTCCCTTATGGTTAATTCAAATACAAACAAAAAAAAAGGTACATCTAAAACAAACTAAGTTGAAGTTGTTACAAGTTAGAAAGAAAGAAAGATAAAATGATAACTGTTTGATAATTTTGAATTTCTAAGTGAGACAAAAAATGTGGCGCTGTAGGAAGGGGGATTCAGTGGATGCGATTTATGAATTATTGAATATATATTATTATGATTATGATTACTTATGTTTTGATGGACGCTGTGCTGAACGTAAAGGACTACTGAATGGTTGCCTGTTTGTGTGTGTGTGACTGTGTGGAGTGAACAAATGGGACATGAAACCACTTATGAATACTTATGAATCTATTAATATTAACATATATACATATTATGACATGAATAATATAATATATACATGAATATGAATACATTGTAAAATAGCAAATTGCTGTGTTATCTGAAATAAACATGTAAATACGTTACATCAATGGAATCTAATCTGTCTCTATTCCTATCGCACCCTTATCAATTTTCTTATTCTCATCCGTCTGTATTACTTTAGATAGAGTAAAATTATTTTAGATTTTTTCGTTTCTCAAAATATTTAGTACGCGAAACGTGAACCGTTATTGCGAAGTTTCATAGAAACTAGCTATAATTTTAATATTGGCATCACTACTAGTTTGTTACCCTTCAACATATAGATACATTTTCATATAGTTCAGATTTCTGCCGAATAATTGGTCGCATTTTGAATCGGTTTCAATATTGGCAGCCACACGTTGACTCTGTCTTTTAACTCGAAGACTTTGCGTAGGCTTGCGATTAGACTATTTGACTTTGCATTTAGTTAGAACCTAAAGGTAAGCGAAATGTTCTTTTTTGTGATCAGTGAAATCAATTGTGTGCATTTAATTACATATTGCATCCGTTGCAGGGTCTAACAATAAGTGGCTGTAGATTGACAGCGAGAAAATTGAAAGTACAGGCCTGTGTCCAGTACATGCGGTCATTTCAACTGCGACAAAATTGCATGATATCTGAAACTGAAAGTGATTTCCTTGTTGATTTCCCTCCCTTGTGTTTGTAGTGAATTACTTAATTGAAGGTTCTATAGGACTCTTTAGTTTTTTTTTGTGATTTTAAGTGACACTGAAATTGGTATCTGCTTTTATGTAGGACTCAAAATAAAAGTTGACAGCTAGAGAAAGCTACAGGATTGATGATAAAATGGACGACCACATGGATTTGGATTTAAGACGAACGCAGACTGAGGAAATCTCAGTGATTCCAGATTCTAGCCATTCCTCCACTTCTTCTCATGTACATATCCATTCGAAGCCAAGTCCAGTGGAAGAAGTTCCTGGACCCTCTTCCGCTCCAGGTCCAGGTCCAGGTGTCAATCCGGGCCCGGAGGATATCCCGAATGCGAACCAATCTGAACTGGACCGGGTTTGTCCAAGCGTTGAGCTGTGGGAAGGGGAAGAAAACGGGAATGGGAAAAAGTTGAAACGGAAGGTCAACAAAAGTAACGTGCCTCGACCTGAGCCACCTGAGATGCCTCGTCAACCAAAGTTTAAGGATTTCACATTGGATAGAAATCAGTTCATCACGGAGATCACGGATGCGGATCTTGAAGCTGCTCTCAGACCAGCCTCCGTGCCCACAACATCGCAAAGCCCTGCCACAGAACCAAAACCAAGTGCTATGCCTTTGTCAAGCCCTTTATTGCCTTTACATTCGGGTATGCTTCTTGTTGTTTGAGTATAAATTTTGTTACTTAAGTAATAATATCGTCTGTGAAGAAACAAAATGGCCCACATCCAATTTAAGCTCGAATCAAAATGAGATATGTCATAAAAACAAAATGAGAAACATGCGTAAAATGTCAATTCGGAGTTTTTGAAAAACGTAAAATTTTCTATTTTCATGTTTTTGAAAAGCTGCAAAATCTTCTATTTTCATGTTTTTGAAAAGCTGCAAAATGTTCTAATTCCATGTTTTCGAAAAGGTGCAAAATTTTCTAATTCCATGTTTTTGAAAAGGTGCAAAATG
>JAQFZE010000040.1:0-52870 GCA_034695245.1 Dicyrtomina saundersi
TTTTGCCCTCTCCGGACTTTTTGCCCTCTTTCGGACTTTTTGCCCTCTCCGGACTTTTTGCCCTCTCTCCCATTATTAAAAGTGTGTGTATTTCATGTGTCTAGGTTCGGCAGTTTTATTTAGTTTCTTTCAAAGAAAATTCCAGCAGCTTTATGATTGCTGTCTGTCGCTGTCGCTATTCTACATACTACCTGTATGTGCTTGTCCCCTTTTGTCTATCCTGGATCAGAACCTGGACATTCAGTCTCTACCTATACTTCTACCTACTTATCAAGCATACTTAAAGTCCTGGGCACATTTTTGTACTAGTAGTATTAGTGGGTACACTCGGCTCGGCTGACAGTCAGACTCACTCTCGTGCTCCCGGCTTTTTTGCATTGTTAAAAAGATTTAAAATATTTTGGAGAAGGTTAATAAAATATGGAAAAAGTTATCTCGGTGTGGACGAGGACGAGGACGATGTTAGTTAGTGTCAGTGTTTGTACAGAGTTTGTGTTTGAATCAAGTCAAGTCCCTAGAACTCCAAAGTCAACAACACTATCCAGTTCCAGTTTCAGCCTACAGTGTAGTTGTATACTGTTGTAAAATTAAAATTGATTTAATTATTTTATATGTCAAGTCTAAACTGACGAGTGAGTTAACCAATATACCTAAGAAGAATTATGTCAGATGATAATATTACTGTCAGCTGACTGAATCTAGTCATTAGCCAAATTATACTACTACTATTATTAACAACCATTCAGTGCACTTTACACCAAACATCGGTATGTCAACATTTTTGAAATTCAAAATTTGAGCAAGTTGTAATTTTTTCTGAGTCAAAATATAATATTATTTCATTACAAAAAAACCAGAAATGTAAGGCAAGCAATGAGCTTTACTAGTTAGTATATTCTACTTAGAAACTTAGAATCATAACCCGTGGGCGGGTTGGCTATCTTCTCGGATCTCCCAACAAAGATCTGCTCCTTGCCCACTCTTGCATCCCATTGGATCATTGCAACAATTTGCAAACGCACGAATTTCATATACAAATTTCACACGAGCTGCATATTACATTCATCATTGCAGAAATACGTGTTCATTCAAAGTGTTTTATGATTTACTTTACGCATTCATTGAAGAATTGTCGAGAAGCCTTTATATTTCGGCTTTTGTTGGGACGTCAGGACAGAGATGGAGAAGATAGCCAGCCCGGTGCCGGTCAGGGGACTCTAGGTCGTGGCTCTTCAAAACTTGAGTAGTAGTAGTAGTGGAGTTGGTGTTGGTGTTGGCTCTTGACATAATTTGTAAGAGAAAACGTCATTAAAATAGAGTTTATATAGTAATTAAATTTTAACAATGTGCCACCAAGTTTTATGACGTTTTTTCGACATATTAAGACAGGTAAAATTATAAATGATAAACTATATAGGTTGTCATATACTATTTCAGTTTAAAGGAAAGTATTCTATTAATTTATCGTTTTAATTCAAGGAAAAAAAATTAGAAAGACGGTGCAGTTCTGATTTTTCAAAGTTTGATCATGCAACAATTTATTATTGATTGATTTATATTTTCTGTGAATGAGAACCGCAATTTTCTTTGTCAACTAATAATAAGTAAGGATACTGCAATAAAATGGTGACTTCTATGTGTTGTCTTACATTACGGTTATACTCGTCTTTAGATGTAATATTATTATTAGATATGTATAATTAATACACCAAAATGATATAAACTAGGCTGAGAGAAATGTATTACTGTACAAAATTTAATTCTGTACTGAGCTGAATTTATTGAATCAGCTCAAAATCAAACACTGATAAACGAGACGCAATGAAATATATATTTCATATTTGCTTGGGATAAACATGATGACTTATTGAGCTCTATTATTGGTAGTTCATCTTACAAGTTAGATAATTTGTATTTATCTGCGTTCGGTGCGTGTCTGGTTTGATTTGTGAGTATAGCGTTATCAATGTTTTGTATTTGTTTGTGTACACAGGATATCTGAGAAGTCGAGCATTCCACAATAAGCGCTATTGGTCTAACCATGGATTGGGAAAGTGAATTCCAGAGGAAGAAAACTTTATCCGAGGAGAATGAAGCATGGTAAATATAATTTGAGTTCAGTTCTAATTTTTATGTAGATCTAAAAACTGGCACGAATGATAAGTTCTTTACGAAACCAAGTTTCACTTCTGCACTGTGTGTCCTGCTGGTTTAGTAGTTCAGCTCAGAAGATTGAGACTGATTTTGCGAAGTTGAGTTGAGTTGGTATTATAGGTGCAGCAGTAAACTGATTTTAAAAAGGAAAATCACTAAATTAATTTATAGTTCACTGAAATAATTATTACTATTGAACTGCACTTCACCAGTCACTGTATTATACGTGGAATTGTGGAGCAAAAACAAGTACTGAAGTTTGAGAATGGTCAAATCAAACTGAATTATTCGAAAGTTTCAGCATTCACTTGAGTATATCATATAGTAGAGAGGAATACTCGGAATTAGTACGATTTTTAGTGTTGTGAGGACGTTTCCTGGTCTATATTTTTTAGTAGCCTTCAGCAACACAAAATGGTTTGTAGTTAATTCTGAATTAATGCTGAATAGTGATCCTTGTTGGTTGCAAGACATTTTCTGGAATAAACTGGGTTTCAAAACGTATTGTAGTCGTATTCTTGTCTCTTCAAATTAAGTGGAAGTGAAATCAGGAACCACACAAAAAAGCTCATGCTCATTTCGAATTGGCTCAGTTGATGAGATAAATGAAGTTTCTAAAGGAAAACAAAAAGAGAGAGATAAGCTTCTTCGATCGATGGAAAACCATGCATATATTTAATTTTTAACCATCGGGTAGTGGGGTAGTAGATAATTTGTTGACAAATTTAAATTCATTTCGACGTGTGATGTGACAAAGAAAATCCGATTGATTGTGTAGTTTCGAGTAATTCTGAACTTTATGAATGGAAAGTAGTAGTGTGCTTTTCGATTTGAATTCCATAATTTCTTTACAATTTTGTGTATGTTTCTACGTAAAGTTAATTTTTCTCCCGTGGATACGTGGCTGATATTTTCATAATTTTACTTTTTGTTACAGTGCTATGAACATGGATGATGTACAGGGATCAGGATTGACTATGAGTAGAAGGCCACTTCAAGATATAAATAGTGAAAAATATCGGGTAAATAAAAAATTCTTTCATAGAATGTCTTATTATTTAATTTCATGATGCTGTGCTGTCTCAATTTAATGTTCATAAAATGTAAATTTTTAAAGTTGCTGTTTAAAAAACTGGAATAATAAAATTGAAAGATGTATGATAATTATATGTTAAGTTTTTATAGTTCTTTTAGAAACAATAATCATACCGTTGTTTGCTTTTCTAATTTCACATGGATTACAATTTTTGTAATCATTGTTTTCGGAACAGTATATAGTCTGTGTTTTTAATGTGTTGATGTTTTTTTCTTGATATAGTTTGCGTGGTCTAGTTCAGGTTCATTCAAAAGCCCAGAAAAAAGACTCGATATTGTAGACGATTCCCAGGATAGCGGAGTGTCGTTTTCACCAACTCATGGCATTCGAGAAAAAAGACCGACAAAGAGAATAGGTAGCCAGCTTCTCTCACCCTCACATGGATCAAAGCGAGAGAGCTTTGAAAGTATTGATGAAGACATGGAGGTTGGGGAAGCATATGATGAGGTAATTATTAATTGTATCTGTACTATTAATTTGTAAGAATCGAATGGCAATATTCCCTGCAACTCACCTGCGTTGATTTTGAATATAATCTTTACGTTCTTCTATTTATTGTACAGGATGATTTCGAATTGAGTCCTATGCCTGATGCGCCACAAAATATATCTCAAAATATGCTAACTTCTCTTCTCTCCGGGCAAATAAAGAATATACCTGTAGACAGTGAGAATGATTTCGCAGAGGCGAATAAAGAAAACTTCCTTATCAGAAAAGCCATTCCACGAAGGATTTTTAACTATAATAATGATGGAACACCACCCAGTAGCAAGGTGAGCACTTTTATCTAATGTTAATGCTTAGTGAGTATAATGTTGAATACATGGTGTATTAGGTGATCACTGCAATTTTATAAAACTAAACTTCAAAATGTATTTTTTCAGGTTCAGGCTATGGAACTGTTCAAAAGACCGAACGTTCCATGTGATTTATATAGTCCCGCAGGTCATAAGAGAAGGAAATCAGCTTCACATGGAGAATTGCTAACACCCAGTGGCAGTTTAAAAAGTCTACCCTGTGAGGATGAAAGTAGTGGGGACGAGTCTTTTGACATGCTGGACCACAATGTATCTTGGGAAGCTGGTCCAAGCATTCGATCCACAAAAATCTTTGCCCGATCTCAATCTGAATCTGCAGTTTCTATCATGAAGGCTGTGGAAAAAAGTGAGTCAAATATATTAAAATTATTTCCTTTTTTTTGTGTCACAAGAGCCCTTGCCAAGAATTTAAGTTTTACTTATTATTTTAATTTTTGATTCAGTTGACAGTGATGCAATGCTAATTGGCGACGGCACAAAACGCTACGTCCTTCCTATATTGTCGAGAGGGAAGCACAGTGATTTGAAAGAAATTTCTGGAGAGACGTTGATAAAACTCATGACGGGGGAATTTTCACACATAGTTGATCATTTCGACATCATTGACTGCCGTTACCCTTATGAGTTTGACGGAGGCCATATAAAGGGTGCAATCAATATTCACACGCAAAAACAACTTCATGAGCGATACATGCAAAACAAGAGTATCGCAGCTGCAACTAACGAAGGATCTTTAAAAGAACGACATATCATTCTCTTTCATTGTGAATTCTCATCTCAAAGAGCGCCAGATTTGTAAGTTCATGAATTATAGTAATATAGCTTTAAAACAATTACACAAGCTTATTGGTACAAATGAAAATTTGGGTACTCAAAATTAACCTAACTTTATTATAACTTGTTTAGATGTCGATTTCTGCGAGAAGCTGATAGGAAATGTAATACGAATTCATTTCCACTTCTTCATTATCCGGAGCTATATGTGCTTCATGGTGGCTACAAAGCTTTCTATGAAAAGCACCAAGAGTATTGTGAACCTCAGACATACTTAGAAATGGCTGATCCAAAGCACGTCGAGGATTTTCGTAAGCACAAAAACAAATCCAAGACGGACCTTGTTTCTGTAAAGTCATATGGAACTGTTGTACCCAAAACACAGCGAAATTTTAAAAAATTCGTACTTAAATAGAGTTTTGTATAAGCTCCATGCTTAACGCTGGTCATTTTTTAAAAATTAATACATTATGGTTTTTCATATAAGTGCGCACATGTTATTCCTATATTCCAAGAAGTTGATTATATTCACTGCCACTACCATTACATGTACTTCAACATGCACTAATGCTTACCAAGTGCAATTGGTTATTGTGTTCACGTGATTGCATATTTCCACCTTTATTTTAAGAGTTTTGCATTTATTAATTTATTTTTAATCCCACAAATTCTGCATGTAGTTGAGAAATGTGTTGCCAAATATCCAATATTTTTTTTGAGTCATCCTCAAAAATTAAAACATTTTTGCCATAATATTATTCCCCATTTTTTAATAGTCTATATACCCTAGTGTTGGTTTTATAATGTTGAGCGTTTGTGGCTTATTATTATATTTTATTGTGTAAAATGTCATGTCTAGAATTATAGGGAAGGTCCCATTTGTTTGAAGGCGAAGTTATTTACCTATACTTGGTGGAGTCATGCAGTGAGGAAAATTCATTAAAAGGACACAAATGCACCGGAATTTTAATGGATATTTCTCTGGTATGGTAATGGTAAGGTTTCATAAAACACTACATTATAGAAAGAAAATTTCAGTTCCCTTAAAATAAAAGCCAAAATATCAACAAAAAAAATAATTAATGAAAGTTGTTTCATTCTGATCCCAATATTGTATACCTTTCACGATAAGATAACTCTACCTTGGGAGCTATAAGTAATTTGTACAGGAAAAAGAGCAAAACTAAATACCATATTGCTGAAACCCAATCATTTTTTTAAGAGTACCACAAGTTTTAATAATATAATAATACAATACACATTATTACAATTAAACGCTTACTCCACTAGTGTCTACTTTATGACTCGAATATTCTCGATCGTGTTAGAAGAATATTGATTATTAATTATAATTTTATTATAATAATTATTAGAAAACATAATTACCTGCAAGTCCAAATGACCTCTCATGAGGTCTATCGTAGATATAATTTATTTATTTATTTACGGTTTTTACATTACATATTTGTGCGACTTGAGTGCATGTTGAAATAATTATTTATATATATTATAATATTAATTTGAATACATTTTCTTGTTGTCATTATCAATCAATATGAGTAATAGTAATGTAATAATTTTCATTATTACTGTACATCGAATTGTAATATTATTTCAACAAAAACTTAATTTATTAATTATTCTTATTAATTAAATTATTATAATATTGTCATAAATGGTGTTTCACTGGAAAGCGAATGAGTGCGCGTGGGTGAGCTGAATTTTCGAAAAGAGTAATTACTTAATTTTGAATATGAGATAAATGTTGAGTTTTGGTTCTATTTGATTTTGATATATATATTATATTTACGTCATTCACCACCACAATTCTCCTGTTTGCTTGACCTGTAAAGTAATAGTTTTTAATTGGTTGTAAAGTACAAGTAATACGTACATTGAGTATTTTCACTTGCGTACTAATACGAATTTATTCGAAATGACTATATATTTATTGAATGAGTTAGGATGTAACTTGTTTGCAATGTACATAATTTATACATGTCGTGACGTCGTGTGTGCTCCCCTTCCCCCACCGTGGTTTATTCCAGAAAACGAGCAAGAATAAAGATAATTTTACTTTTGTAATAAGTCCAATGGTCTCATCATCATATTTATTATTAGTTGTACAAAAGTCAGTGTCACAATTTATTCACATGCAAAATCATATATCTGTCATTTCTCATTTGCATCATTTGCTTCCAGAGTCCAGAGACTCTTTGCATACGATTGAGTTTTAAGGCAGAACAGAAAATTAAGACGTAAATTTTGTATCAGCTCCTGTCATTCTACATAGTACGCGGGCAAAAAATTTGAAATTTAAAAAACAACTTTTTCATTGGCTAAAGAATTGCTAATGGGTGGGACTAAGCATTGGAGAGGCAGTAGGCAGTTGTTCACATGGACTATCAAATGAGCGCACAGTGTGGGAAAGTTATGTTAGAACGTTGTTCGTTAATTTTCCAGTCATAAAATTCTTGGACTTGGTTGGATGGACCACTTAAAGTTGGATAGTAAATAGGATTTTGAGTCGGTCAGATCAGAAGTAGAAGTACACCAAATTTTTTGTGGGTCCGTTCCGTGTCCGTGTGTTGGTTCTTGCTGTGGTGTGGCTATTATGAGTGTGATAGTGTCATTGTCAGTTTGCTAATAAGTTAGTAGTGTTATCGTTGTTAAAAAGTCGTTACTTTTTCTTTCAAAGCCAAATGTAAACAGCGACCAAAATCAAGCCAAACAAATCACTAGCTCTAAACTCCAATAATTATTGCCAATGCATATATACAGTCGAGTTTTATTTTAACCCACTTTCAGTTTAAGTTGCCTACTGTAGTGTTCGAGCTGGAGCACACACAGTTACATTGTCCATTTATTCTAATAGATCTTTGATTGTGAGCTAGAAACATTCAGTATTTAATGTGGAAAAAATAATTAAACTAGTTCGACTCCATTGGTGCTGATTTAACAGAATGGTAAAAAATTTATTCACATTTATTAAAACACCTTAATTAATTTGCAATTATTTACTTACTATATACTAGTTGTTAGTTGGTAGTAAGCAATATTTATTGTTGAGTCCGTTTGTACTTAGGTACTGAATTATTTATAAATTGTAAATAAGCAATGTATTTGAAATCTTAACTTGATACGCACACTCGCACACATCCAGATGCCAGATTCAACTTGTATGTTATAACTTTCTATTTAATTTTATTATATTATATAGTATTATAATATAATATTAGTTTGCGTCTTGTGTTACTTATTACAAAATGTCAGTTGTAAAGGCTTTATTTTTTCATATTTTTTCAGATAGTTTCATTTGATGCTGGTTTCCACACGTCCACACCATTTCAAGATAGTTCAAGCCTTACTTGTTAGTCGTCAGTTGTGTGCAGAAATCAAGATACTTTAACTTAACAGACTGAAAATGACGACTGCAATTACTCGGGTTTTATTTGGGGTTCTTTTTCTGGCTCTGTCAGATATCATTGGATGTGAAGAGAAAACTGAACAGTATGATAATGATTATGGTAGCAGCACGGTAAGTTTGGAAGCTCTTGATCGCGGCAGGAGTAAAATTGAGCAGTTCACGGCTCGAACCAAACTACCCAAATATGGCCCATGCTGGACAGACACATTAAAAGACTTAAAAGTTGCTTGCAAGTTACTGGACGCAAATTTGCAGTCCAGACTTGCATTTGCCTTCACATCATGTTTTGTAGAAATGACAGGCTTTCCGCCATATATGTGCGACAAGAATACTCCAATTGAAAAATGTATAAGTAATCTCGATGATCGAGGATACAGTACTTTCCGAGAATACTTTCTGCATACTCAAGATATGTGTTTCTACCTATCCAACCAAATTTGGCAAGAGGAAACTGATATAACTGTCAATCAGTAAGAACTTTTGTTATTGTGGATTTTTTGAGCTTTTTTTAAACATGAGTATATTGCAATACATTTTGTGCATTAATTATTTTAATTTTATCGTTTGTTTTTAGGCTTGCTTTTGTAGCCGCAGGAGTGACGCAGAATATGGCTGAGACTAAAAAGGCCCAGGAAAAAATTTTGGTGTCACAACAAGAAGCTTTAAAAGTTCAAACTACACTCATGCAAGACAACAATGCTTTGTACAACGCAATTGTACGGGTCAAACAAATTTTTGATGATTTTAGGTAAGCAAGTACTTAAGTAGGTACTTACCATAGTATAACATTATTTTTTGCATTTTTAAAATTTTTAATGCAACGTAAACCTTTATCCCCAGAGTGACAGCTGATCAGCACCAGAAAATTTTCGTGGATATATTTGAGCAGATAAGCAAACTTTCGTACTATGTTGAGTGGATTCGAAGTGAAATGTCCCTGTTCGACAAAGTCGGATTTTACTTGCTGGCTATTCTCTTTGGATGGATATTGACTTCAACGAAACGGACTATAAGTGCTCGTTTTTGGCTTTGCATTTTGTTAACAACAACCTTTTTCTTGGAAATACAACTTACAGCGATATGGATGTCGGTTAATAATAACACACCACTAGTGCCGGTGAGTTTTTAATCACAGTTTCCCAATACATCCTCGATTAGCACTTAAAATACATTATCTTGAAAACTGGAAATACAGTATAATACGAGAAGGAACAAATGTAATTTACGTGATGAACTATATTTATAGGAAATAATACAGGAACGACTCTGGTGGTATCGTCGGTTTGCATCGTCTATTGGCATTATTATCTTAGTTATAACTGGTTTTAAACATAAAGACTACAACGTACAAAACAATCGTACCTTGAGAGATATGCAAGCGACGTTGGCAAAGATAATGGAACGTGTTGATGGAAACTGTAAGATTTACGGAAAAATAAATATATGAAAGTAAGAAGATAAAGAAAGTAAAGGGTGTATTATATGAAATTAAAATATCGAGTGTTCGTATCTTGTTCTGTATTTCAGCAAGTAGAAAACCGCCAACAACTAGATCGGACCCTATGACCAGCAAAAACAAACCCTTGTATAATGTCGGCACTTTTACGGACGGAGATTTTGACAGTGATGATGAAACTTATTCAACAGATTCAGAATCAGATTCTTCAGGATATTCAAAGGACTCGGAGTCTTCCAGCGATACTTCAGCATCTATAGAAGTAGAAATCGCCGAGAGAATATTCTTATTACAAGATGGAAAAACATTATTCCCTGATTTGGACAAAGAAAATTGTCCAGTGGATAAAAAGATAGCGAACATTCGGGATGAGGATTTGCCGAATGGCCCACCTATTCAAGCCTCGACTCCAAAGGTTAGTTTTGATTGTAATTTTGTAGTACTGTAGTACTAGGTATTAATTTTCTACATTGATTAAAATAATTTATTTATGCCTGTTCCGAAATTTTTGTATTAAGACAAATCACTAAAACCTTTTTTCAGGCGATAGACGAAAGGTCACCACAACGCTACAACTTGCGAGCACGAAAAGCGTCGATTTCAGCCAACCCAGTTTTGACCACTGAAACTCCAAAAGAATTTAATAAAAAAATCAAAGAGAGTTATAGAAAATCTGTCGGATTATCCAAAAAGAAGTAGTTCAAAATTCTGTGGACATTGTCTATAGAATTCATTCATTCAATTACGTATAAGTAGGGAGAAGGAGAGTGCGCTCTTTGTGATTCTAAATACTTTTATCCATCCATTGATGTTACAGAACGATACTGTCATCAACTAATTTGCATGCGGTTTTTATTTTAATGATATTGCTCTCTATTAGATCAAATTATGTTTGGAGTGAATTTTAGATGGGCTAAAGTTAGTTGAAAAGCTATATTATCGCTGGTGGATTAATTTTCAGTGTGGAAAAATATGTAACGTTAGCACCATTACCATGTTTTGTAGGCAGTTTTATACGTGAGTTGACTTTTGTTCTAACAACAAAAGATACAACTTTGAAAAGTTATATATGACAAATTAGAATGCCAATGTTCCTACAAAAATGTTAAGATCTATCACGTGCACGAATGACCGTTCGCATTCCTTTTGCGTACCTAATGTGACATGTATATATACTTAAATACAATATTACTTTGGACTCTTTTCATACCTTTAAAGTAAGGCAATTGAACATAGACAGAAAACATAGTGTGTAAATATAGCACGAGTAAACTGCCGTGACATGGCACCTTGACGACTAAAGTACAATGAATTGACTTTTATATTTACTATGCAGTCTGTTCGCATGTCACATCACATGAGTTGCTAGGTTTATCAATAATCAAGACTAATTTTATAAAAAGTAGTATTAATATTTCCGTTTTACTCGCTTAAACTTGAAAACACGCGGGACCCTGTACCGCAGTGTAACCTTTTTTATATACAAATGCAGTAGGTCTTGGGAATAAGGTTAGCACAGAATGTTGCGTGCTGGCGTTTTATGTACCTTATGTAAAAGGTGGAAGGAGGCACCCACAAACATACAATTTTTAATGAACTACTTTACAGCTCTGTACCTTTTAATTTGAATACTTTATTTTAGTTGTTTTTAATTGTGACAAAAAGCATGCATTTACTAAAATTATGCCCTCTATTAATTATTATTAATTTATAAGTTATTACACACCTCTCGTGAAGTAGTAAACTCATTGTTCATGCATTAGTTAATACATGTATATATTTATTTTAAGAAATTAAGTATCTGCACACACAAAGAATATATGTCAAATACTGAAGGAAGAAAACTAAGAATCTGGCGGATTAGCTACTTTCTCACCTACAATTAATTTACTATTTAGCTATTAACGTAAGGTTCAATTGCATTTTACTAACTATTATAAGTCGTAACTTAGGTTGTATAATGGTTTCTGTTGATATTTATTAATAGAAACGAAAATACGGGTCCTTTCCCACCGTGTGTCATTTTATATGTTAATTGCAAGCAAGAAAGAATTGCTAACATGCTAACTGTATATAGTGTTGACGATTGTATATACCTTTTTTAAGTTAGGTTAAGTTTTAAAGTTCATGTTGCCGTAAAATAATAATTAAATAGTATTAGCATATTTTGCTTGCTTTTGACTGTGAAAAATGTATGATTATAAATGACTACTGTGGTGTGGTATGTGTGTAAATAAATTCGAGTACTGGAATGTGCTTCTGGCTGTATAGTACTTACATTTGCCCCCGTATTACTTTCATTCATTCATTCCAAATTGTACCTTTTTTAAGAAAAAAGGTCCTTAATCTTTTAATCTGTACACAGAAAAGCTTACAGCTACAGCCACAGGGATGGGGGAAGGTTTCACTTTCATTTGCCAAGAAGTAAAAACTTTTCTTCGCATTGAATGTACATATTGTGTATAGACATCTGACTTCCATATCATCTACACCGTCCTATTTCTCAATTTTGGGAAAATGCACATTACTATTATTATTGCAATGAGGGGTTTTAAAGCTTACTAAATCTGTCCTACTTACAGCACATTTATTATGTACAACCTAGTATGCAAAGTCTAAAAATAATATTAGCAATTAGATATTTTTATTTATTTCTCATAATTTTTCTTTATTGTTTCATCAGTTTACATGGATTGACTCCACAACTTACATTACGCCTTTCATTGTAATTTAATCAACAATATTCTTTCGTAGACCTTTACCTGTAGTTATTATGTTTATTACATTATACTTAATAATCATACGAATACGAGTATGGGCACAGGGCTATGTCAGTAATTCAGTAATAATAGTAATACATAATAATTATTAACATTTCAGTTTTAAATTGTGCTCGAATTGAAAACAGCGCAGCCATGTCTACATAATTACATATACTTTTGATATCCCATGTGCAGTTCGCGTATATATGTATAATAAATTATTAACTATAAAATGATAAGGTGAACATACAGACAAGCCCATTGTCTCATATAGATCAGTTAATTAAAGCACGAAATTTAAAAAAAAATATTTCGTGACTTAACTCATTTTATATGAAGACGAAGGGCATATAGAAATGACCATGTTCAGTATTTTATTTAAATAATCTTACGCTTTTCCACTAATTTCTTCCAAGTTTAGAATTTCGCACTGTTGGAATTTTAGATCACTGCACTGGTTGAACTATCGCATTAGAATTCGCTGACTTTTTTATAACATCATAGGCATAATGAATGAATATTCTTTTACATTGTAATATTAGTAATCATACAGTTCGCGTTACCTAAATAAAAACAAAGCAATCCAATATTTCTACGTTTCGTGTAGTAAAAAATTGTTATTATTCGTATTTGCTCATAATGACAGAACGTTTAAATATTCGCACATTGCAATTATAATATTTTCCCTAAATGATTTATTATGAGTTATATTGTTGATATTACAGATTAGCAATATAACAACGTTAAATTGCGGTTAAAATTTAAAAAAGGGTCTGCAAGCAAGGAACACTATAACTTTAAAAAATTTAATTTTGGTCAAAATCGAAATAATAAATAATACCGAGTTTATATATATATACGACAAAGCGATTAATCGATATATATCAATCAATAATTGAATCGACACTCTCTCACGGATTTTGTTTTAATGCTTATAATAATTACGTTTGGAAAGGTCATAATTATTATACCTTATTACAGCCCTCATATATGTTAATAAGTACAATTCCACAATTTATTATTTAGACATGAGACAGACTTCATAACTTATCAATGCAATGCTATATATAAGTAGTACGTATGAAACAATGTTCGTATTGTTCACAGAATCAGTAGTTTCGATTCACTAATTTTTTTTTGATTATTTGATTACTTTATGGTACATTATTATTATTATGTTAGTTCAGGTATGCATAACGTCAACTTGGCTCTCTGTGATCTGGCTCTGATGACTCTGGAAATCGTTTAAAATCGTCATTGTAAAATTTTAATGGTCACTTGTCCTTTTTCTTTTGATTTAATCGGTGGAACTTTCCCTTCTTTTGACTAATCGCGTAAGAAAATTTCAAACACAGAATGTATGAAAAGGAATCCGTTCCATTTCATGATCTAGTATCGAGAATTCGAGACATCGATAAGCGGTCAAAGTTAAAATTCAAAATCAGCTATGTATACAGTCAACCAAACAAATAACTCTAAATACATTGGGTTATTATTACGTACGTCTTACTGCTCCACAAAAATTACGAGCAATATTAATATTCCTATGTTTAATTCCATTATTAATAATTACCTCTCCGTGCAGTATTATAGTACTTTTTTTTAAACTCTAAGTATAAGTATTGTTTCTGCCTCCATATTCAGTACTACTTAGTATTTATAAACTAGATATATTCTAGTCAAATTACGATTAAAATCATACATACGCTTACACTATTTAGGTATTTAGATTTGAAATTTATATAAAAAATTATTTGATTCTTTTTTTTGGCTACCTAGTACTTTGTCTTGTCATATGTATGTATATTTTGTGGTGAGCAATCCACGCTGCATGTAAATATGTTTTAAGCGTCAAATCTAAAGCAATATCTCTCACTGTCACCCTTCATTTTTTACGTAGGTAGGTATATAAAAATAAGATTTTTAAATTAGGTACATAACTAATAAAGTAATCTACAAAAATGGGTAATATACAGATACGTACAATAGAACAACTCAGGAACTCATACGTAAATCATTATGTGCATAGTATATTTGCACGTACAAAAACGGGGTTTCGGTTTAGTCTTGCCGTTACTAGTTAAACTAATAATCTACGTACATTTAATTTCATAAAAATACTAAAATATTCAATAAAATATAATTTGCTTTTATCTAAAATTTTGAACTAGAAGCCCCACCCACCCACCGTCTATAATGAAGACCAAACGTAACTAAAAAATCATTGGTAATGTGGTATAGCCCTTTTCAATGCAATAGTTATGTTTCATATTCGGAGACAATTAAGAGATTGCTTTGTATATTGAAGATTAAAGTGTGCGTTTAAATCTTGTGGATTGCTCCGAGTATATAATTTGTTTTACATTTAAATTAATTATTCCTTAAGGTAATGTAAGTATAAGCACCTCTAATGTTTTTTTTTAATTTTCAATTTAGCTCTATACCCTTCTCTATACGTTAACCTCGCAACTCCGAACGAACGGGAAGGAGATGAGAGAAGAATTTCATTCAAATAAATTGATCGAGAGTCATTGATACTCTATATAATAATTCTACAGATTACATTAAAATTGTAAAGTCTTTCTCGACGTCTCGACACGATTCGATCTACAACAATCAAATCCTATAGGATTGCCAATACATAAACGCTCACGACAGTGTGAGTGTACACGTAAATTACTATGTACTTACTTTAAAAAAATTAAAATTTTGCTAATAATTCTTAATTAACTAATTACTACATATTTATCATGTTATTCAAAATCCAACTTGTGTAATTACAGACTCATATACATAATATGCCAGCTTGAAGTAGCACTAGTGTCTACTCGATACAACTGTAATTCGCTAGATATGACCAACACTGTCTATCATTTTGAATGTATACTCACCCACCATTATAAGTAGGTGGTCAGTTGTCATATAATTATATTATGCACTGTATTGTAATTACATTTTTAAAACCATTCACAAGTCCAGTTTCACTTCCACATACACCTCTGGAAATATTTGTTACTTAGGTAATTATTATTATACGCTATATCGGCATACATAATTTTATATCTAATTTTAATCCTGGGAAAACTTGAATTCATGATCATTCATTATTCATTATAGTATCATAACTAAATAATGATATATAGTATGGTAGTAGGGTATGTACTATTTTTTACCTTTTACACAGCAGTATCAATTCTCATCAAAAATACTTGAGGCTTTCAATTTAAACATTTTACATAAGTACGTAATAATTTTTAATTTCACTCCCTAAAAACTCCCGCTGACTTTTGGCTACAATAGATAATATAATTTTTATTTACAAAAGAATTACATAAAAGTTCATGCGTATATGGTAGTGTGTATGTATGCGTATTTACTATATGCACAGGGCACATTTCTCGAGCTCTAAAGACAAAATTAACATAATATTTTCCATTCTAATTAAACCACCTAACACACACGATGACCACCGCCACCGCCGCTAAAATACCATTCTCCCTCAAACTCTCAAGAATCAATAAATGTAATTACTTAATACACGCTCATAATTTGTATAATTGACAACCGATAGCAACGGTTACGGTACATTATGGATTTACCTATCAATACATAAATTATTTATAGCGGAACATCAATTTCCATAAAATCCATTCTCAGTATATACATATATCTATAACCTACCGATATCCATATATATATCCATAATAATCTATACTTCGTCTATAAATATAATTATAGATTATATATAGCTATATACTGATAAAGCTTTATGACTTTCAATCATTTATTCCCATTTAAGATAACATCCATCTCCAACCTCTGTCATTTTCGTTTTCGTTTAAAAAAACACGAAAACGAAAATTATTAGTGCGTATAATGACTGGAATATACTCGATAACACTTCAACCCCCCCCCCTTGAGTTGAGGATATTACGACTACAAACTACGAATGTAATAATAAAATATGGACCATGTACTATATATATAGTCAGTTACTGACTGTATTAGTATATCAGTTACCTTACCTTCTTTTTTTAAAGTCCCCGATACCGGACCCGGTCCCAGACTGACACTTACTCATGTGTGTGTGTATGTGTAATGTGTGGCACAAGCTACTACACACTTATAAAGCATGCAACAAAATAAAAAAACATCTAACAGGAACAGAAGCTGTACTTTTGACTTTTTAATCACGTAAAAAATGAACGAAATATAGATGTGTACTACGTATTTATGTAGGTATTCGTGAAGTAACGAATAAATGAAATGGAAAACAACGCAAGTACCTATACCTATATAGGTAATAATTGGTAAAAGGGTTGAATAAAAATGTTTAAAAAATTAGTATAGAGCAATACAAACACAAACAGACAAGTAGAAAAATTAATTATGAAACTTTTTTTAATGTAAAAAATAAAGATGTTGGTGAATATATAATAATAATAATGATAATAATAATGAAATATAATATTATGTTTAAGGAACCAACAAACTATGTATGCAAGTATAGTTTATAGTATAATAATGTTATACAATAATATGATTAATATTTAATATTTATGGATCGTGTAAAGTAATTACTTGATAACCATTCATATATATTATTATAATTAGAAACATGACAATTTTTGTAGCCTCATTCTTGTGGTCTAAAGTCAACCAACAAAATATAACGTAAACGTTGTAGCAGTAGTAACTGATTATATTCTCAAGTATTATATATAGGTATAGTAATAATAATTAATAATAATTTTTAAATAGGCAATAATTATATATCTATTAGAATAATCAAAGTATATAGCTTTACTATATTATAATCATTACAATTAATAATCCTACTTTAATCAAAATTATTATCTTTAGCGGCTGTATCTCACACAATTGATAGTTCATTCAATATTATCATGATTAAAATTACGACGTAAATGGTTGTTACGAGTCGAACACTTTCCTTCGATTATTTAAGTTGATTTCCAAAGATTTGTCATACAATTCCTGATTTTCTTGTATAATTCTTTTATAGGAGTCTTCAAAATGCGAATTAATTGCAGTTTGACGGCAGAAGCGCAAAAATGATTCAATGAAATGTACTATTACCTAATTCACTACGTACCTAGTGGTTTCTATAATGACACTAATTTTATTTAATACGATGTATACGATGTAAGTAATTATAACACAATATACGCCTGCATATTTAATTGCATAAAAAGATAAATTCAATCCAACTCCCACAAAAACTAACCAACAGTTGAATATTATTAAATTGAAGCTGTAATTTGTCTATGGAAAGAAGGGATTTTAAAAAACTAAAGTTCAAAAAGTCTGGTCAAGTTTTACTTTCTGCCCTATCAGTCCGACAACCAATTATTTTACAGGCTCCATAGGACCAAACTGTGTATTACAAAATAAAGTGGTCTATGCGGAAGAGTCACATAATTTAAAACACCAAAAGCGATTCGTTATTAATTCCCCACTGTACCTGTTTGTGCTGCCTGCCTGTCTAAAGTCAAAATTTCCTTTTAATTACTGGTTATAATGAATTTTATAATACACGTAAAAGTAGCGCTAGTTTGTTTTTTTCGTTTAATTCGTAATAAAATTAATTCCGTTTAAAAAATTAAACCTACCTACATAGATCAACTCAATCAGTGAATCAGTGAGTAATGGTAATCCAAAACCGAATACTACTAATCCAAATTATGTCGAAATCAATAATGGAAAAATATTTAAACAATTGCCTAAATGAAAATTGAATCTAAAAGCTTTAATTAGCTTTTTACATTTCGCACCTGTTGCTAATGTTTTCAACATGAAGGTATCACTCCATCAGCCTCCCGCATCTGGCGATTAAAGTCAAGTAAATAAAAACAAAACAATCGTTAAAATGCTATTATTAACGTGAAAAGATCTTAGATGAACTGGCGGCTACGGTTTCTTTACTACCTTTGTCTCGTCATATACAATTTCCTGGTGGTGTAATTTTTATCCATGTATCAGTATATGTATTTGGTTTTCGTTCCAATTGATTTGGTGATGGTTATGCAGTACTTTATATTAAAAGTTGTAGTCTACACTAGCGATTGTGTTAATAACTACTTGCATCCGTCTTGCCATTTATTTGCAGTAAATACAAAAATTATAACTAGAATTATGCGCGCCAAGCAAAGTAGCAATTAAATATTAAATTAAAAGTAGGGTATTCGTTTTTGTCTTCGCATCAAGTACAAACGTCAATGATAATACGATTATTATTATTACTGATATGAGGATTGCAGATTTGTGATTATTTTCTTGTACGCCGTACATTCTTCGCTTGAGAGCAACAACAAATTGCTCCACGTCACAGTATCACAAAAATTTCAATGATCTATTTTGCAGATAATTCTATTTTTCATGTAATATCCTTTGTGAGGGGAAAAATAATAATCGCAATTAAAATCATTAACTAGAGCTCACATTCAAATTCTTAACACACATCAAGTGTGCCAACTCAAAAAGTGCTCGACAAAAAGGTCTCAGTTCAGTCCCTTTTTAATAATATTTCATTATTTTATTAAAAATGACATGATTCCATTTTAACTCTAGAACCTAAACGAACAGAAAAAACACTGCCATCGACTATTAGCTTCCCATTGATAATATAATTTTCTACGAAAAACTAGATGCAAATCAAGGAGAGAATAATGCGTGACCTAATTAACTACTGCTCAAATCAAAATCCTAGTCGAAATCTTATTCATTTTCAAATTAAGTAAATGTATGAGCTATATAACTGTAATAATTATAATATATAGAACATAGGTTGTTGCTTCAGTCGTCTTAATTCTTTTGTGATCCGCGATAAAAGTAAACTGAAACGTGATTAAAGATTACACTGTGGTACTAAAAGTGAAAATGACACAATTATGAATTTGCAAGGTAATTTGTCCCTCAAAACTCAAAACACTTTTTGAAACTGAATTGAAACTAGATAATAAAATATTCCTAACTAGTTTAATGTAATATAGGTACCGGAGAGCTTCTAATACCTCCCGGGGGAGTTACGTCAAACTTTGCTTTATACCTGAGAGTTATTAGAAACCAGAGTAAATCGCCGCCAATTGATTCAATGCTAAAGACCCCGGGAGTTATTAGAAACTTTATGGTAGTATGTATAGAGGAGGCTTTACGCAAACCTTTAAATAAACCCGAAAAAAGAAAGTATACATTACTTTATCTCCTTGTAGACGTGAAATTCAAAAAATGGACAAAAGTCGGGGTCTGCACAGTTACACTTTTACAGATTTTTTAAGCACCTGTTGAACTTGTAATTTGTTAGGTATATAAGACTAAATAAAGCTAAAATGTTTTTCTTTTGCTTTTTAGTGCTAGTAAACTTGGGCAACTCAGTACCAACTGCTATTCTAAGGTTCTATGATTGAACACACTCAAATCAATTACGATCTAATATATGTATTTCTCTACATAATGTGTACCTACTTAATCATCATAATGTAATTATCATAATCATATCAATCCAACTAGTTGTATGCGTAACTGTATTCGTAACTGACGAGGAAAACTGACCCAGGTAAAGGAATATTAATTATAGTATGTATATTAGTAAACTATAGCTTAGCAAGAAAAAAACTAATTTATCTATTTAGTCTACCTTGTATATGACTACTTATGCACGAGGTTACTTGCTTGTTTGAACTGAACAAGTGTCTGCGTAAGTTTTCAGTCTTCAGCTCCTTTCAAATTTTTAAAAACATTTTCAAGGTTTCCTACCTCAATGGTCTCCGTGATAATTGTTCGTTATCTTTATCACCATAGTTTTAAAAAATTACAGAGTCCTTATCATACTTGTTTTCTCTCGACAACATATCAGTCGGTTTCGGCTTTCAAATGTCATATCCTTGACCTCATGATAAGGAGTAGTTGGTGTTGGCTTGATTTCATTGGAATATGTGTGTGTCACACAAGCAAATCGAAAAGAAGTTTACAGCTATCAGCCGCCACCCCATATTTTAACAACAAGCCTTCCTTGCTTATACACTGCTCTGGGCTTCACCCACCTGTCTATCCACACGCTCTGAACTAAGGATATTGAATGACCTCAATATTTCTCAAATGTCGATAATGTTTCTAATCATTATTTTCGTCGTTTTGTGTCTTTCTTAAATATTGGCTAATAACTCCGCAAATTAACCATAAGTGGAAATTAGAATTTCAAGCTAATTTTGCGATTAAAATGTATAATTAACCAAATGCACGCGAAACTACTTGACGTGAAACTATAAAAAAGATAGGGGGGGGATAGATAAGTTTGTTGGTGTAATGTTTCCAGTGCCTCCTCACATGCTTCGTGTATCGTGTAGCGTTGTTGACGGAACTCTAAAACTCGTACTTTCAGTGCAGAGGGGTCGAAGAGGAAAATGACTAAATCGTTTAAAAAAATCCATTGAGAAATCTAGATATTTGCACCAGTGGCAAAGAATGGAAAAGTACCAAACTGAGTATTCATTGGTGTCTTCGGCGACGGGCACGAATAGAGGAAATCGTCAGACTGAAATTGTGTGCGATTAAGCATAGGTTCTGAGGCTGAACGATGAATCTTTGGCAAAGAGCTTAAAAGACTTTCCAGAGACGTCAGAATCTGTACAGTAATAAATAAATCAATTACTATCAAATCGTAAAATAAAAATTATCGAAATTTTAGAACAAAGCAAAATAAAGAGTGTTTTCTTTTTAATCATTGTTTTACAGGTTTTAAGAAAACATTGAAACGTCGAGGATGGATGTTAAAGTAAGTGAAGGCTATTACTGTTGTAATTTTTGCTGCTCTACTATACGTGAAGGAAATGCAGTTACCAATTAACTAACAACCATCAAAACTAAAGAAAATAATATGCAACCTAATTCTTTTATTGACATTAGCTACTACCTACATATCCGTTGATTTTTGCTGATGAAGTGAACGACATCTTCAATTATAGCGAGCCCCTGTAGCTCAGTGTCTATAGCACTGTTGTTTGAGCAGATGCTCGCCTAGGTTTTGAACGTCGAGGCCGGGCGGTGGCAAGCTTTGTCTAAATAGTTTTTCCTGCCACGCGGCAGGGAAGGGTTCGATGGCTATAAACGTCAATGTAAAAATGAAGTTCGCCAAGGAAATAGGCTCGAAAGAAATGTTTTGAATAAAATTCTATGTGATGGCACACATTGAAAAGAAATGAATGCGAGGTCGGGCACCTTGCGGAAGAACTGCGGTCAAATCGGGGTCACCTCCAATTTATTTATTTAATTGCATCCTCATTTGTGATAAGTATCGAGGATCAATAGATAAGTATCAAATTACCAAAACTTTAAAATGAGTTACACAAACAGAAAACCTACATCCGAATTGAATTAATCCAATTGCAGAGTACAGAGAAATAATTAACTATTGATTTTCTAAAGTTTGGGCTATATATACAGAATTTATCTTTTGCTGGAATAGAGAATCACACCTCTCAAGACACTAAGAGATAATATATAACTAGATCTTTTCGGTTGTAATCTGAAAGAACACGGCAAATGCAAGAACAAAATTGTTAAAAATTACGTCTGTACACCAATACAACACAAAGATACGTACCTGTCTAAACAACGGCCTTTCGTCCCGCAGAAATTTGATACAGTCTTCAAGAAGCCTTTTCAAAGCCTTTGGAGTATCAGATCTCAACGTATTCAGATCCGGTCGTAAATAGCCTCGACCCACCATGAACAGTATCTGTAAAGATCAAGAAGACACATGAATTTCAAGAAGACTATCATTTTGATATTCCTAAGTTCGTTCTCACGCTTGCTTGTATTACCTATTAAGTATCTAGTTATGGGAAATCAAGATCAAAAGAAATAAAATAAGGTAAGTTGAGACCTAAGATATCGAAATTCACAGATATCACTTTACAACGCCAGATTCTTGCAAATACAATGATCGAAATCTATTACTGTATTAAATTAATAACATTTATTTTATTCGAAATTTTCGAATTAACCAGCAGCTCAGACTGAAACCAGGAATTAAGCTGGTATTCGTTTCTTCTTCAACAGTATTAATAATAATGCTCGAATTCACAAGGATCTAAAAGACTCATACGTTAACAGGACGAGACTACACAGAAAATGTAACCAAAAATGGTGAAACATCATAGTTGAAGATGCTATTACATAGAGAGCACATATTTTCAATAACTAAATTATACAACCATTCTTAACTCACATAACAAATTATCTAATAAGTAGGCAGACTTTGTTGTGGAAACAACAACTTGTCCTAAAAATTCCAAAAGTGTTCTAACAAAATGTCCTACTTTAATGATTCTGAAATATTGCAATTTATGCGTTACTGAAATGTTTGAATATTTACTTGCTTTAAATTTTCAAGTTGTTTTCATTAACACTGACTTTAGGTATACTAAATACCCTATTTCCTATATTATAGTACATCCGTGTACTATTCAACTTCCATGAGCTGTGCACTATTGTAGGCCCGTGTGCAGCCTTATAATCGTATGTTCACAGTCCAGTGTACTATTTTAATTCCTACCTCTCACTCAGACCCGTGCACTATTATCGGAACATATACAATTATAGGAAATAAGGTTCCGTAAAGCACGTAATAACTCCCGGATCTGTGACGTAATAACTCCCGGATCTGTGACTAACTTTAACGTAAATCCCGGGTCTCTTATATCTCCCGGGGTCTTTTTAATTTTTTTATGCCTTTTTTTGCTTAAAAAATTACATTTTTCAAAGTACGGGTCATTTTATTTGGACATGCACTACACAAAAATTGGATGCTGATCCTTTTGATTCTTCACTGACGATACGTATCTACATCTAAATACGTAGATAATACAGATGAAACTTGTAAAGAAGCAGATTCATGATTAAGTTACCAACCTGATCTTTGTTACTAATGTGAGAGTACGGCAAAAGCCCAGTGAGTAGTTCATACAAAACGATGCCGAACGCATATACGTCTGATTGAAAACTGTATGGGTTCTCCTCTTGCATCCGAATCACCTCAGGTGCCATCCATAAGATTGAACCTAAAGAAATATGCGAAATACAAAGAAACATTCCAATAGAGTTGCTTGATGACTTTCTGAGACAAAATCGCAGCATTATTTCCGCTTTCCTTTCCATAGCCATATCAATGTTTGAAACTTACCGGAAGGCTGCTGGAATTGATGAGATCCTGACCATCGTGTCTTCACTGTTGCTAGACCGAAGTCACCAATTTTGACGGTTAAATCGTCATGTAAAAAGATATTATTACTTTTCAAGTCTCGATGAATAATATTTTTTGCATGTAAGTAGCTGTTAATTACAAATAAAACAAATTAATACTTGGGCATGTACTGATGCGCAGTAGTGCACTATACTTTGAAAAATACATGTGGCTCCAGTTGGATTTACTTACTCCATGCCTTGTGCGATTTGTCGTCCAATTTCGATGAGAGTCAATAAAGGGAATTTCGTTTCCAGTACATGAACGTGCTTATATAACGATGAGCTTTCACACCACTGAGTTACGATGGCAAGTTGAGGTTTACTTACACATCCCATGAACAAAAGTATGTTCACATGCCTATGGGTTTAAAAAATAACAAATAAATAATACGCCACTAAATGTAGAGACAGAACTTTCACATTAAAATGTGTGGAAGTACAAATTAAAGCTTCATATGATTACATCCTCACAAACCTTGTTTTTCTAAGAACAGCAACTTCATTCTTAAAAGCCTGTAGCTGAGCTGGAGTGGGATCTTTAACATTGAGAGTTTTTACAGCAACTGGACCATGCCAGTATCCTCTATAGACGGTTCCAAAGGATCCTGATCCAATTCGATGTCCTATTAAAATCTCGTCTGCTGGAATTTCCCAGTCCTCTACACAATCTCGGGATGACTTCATCTACGTCAATAATAATAGTTATTATTATCCTTATTCTTATTATAACTCGAAATTGTTAGCTATTCATAGCATTCTCAAAGCAAAACTAAAAATATCTAACAGAATAAAAATAAAATTATTGCATAATTGTAAACCAAACTTTTTTCTATTTTTAGACTACACATACATACCAATAAAGTAACGGCATTGCAACGGACTATTCCTCCTAACTTCCTAACATAAAGTATCATAGTTACCGTCGTATGCAATACAATTAACGACATTTATAATAACTCAAGGACTCAAGAATTCTTACGTTCTAATGAGCTTGTCAGAGTCGTTTCACTTTTTCTAATTATGTATATACAATGTTCAAAACGTATTAGTGCGAACAAGCACACTGAAATAAGTTTTCCAAGTAAATATCATACAGTGTCATACACACATTGCGACAGAAAAGTTGGAGCTAGAATCACAAGTGAGTGATATGAATGCTCACTCATATCTGCGTACTCTCGAAAACAACTTAAACTTTTGGTCGACAACATCACTACAAACGTAATAATAATGTTTGTATAATCAATAAGCTAATTGCAAACCCTAGTTCTAAAATGACCACACATATATACTACAATTATAATTAAGAATTAACAAGCCAAGCTTTTTGCTCTTTGTGCTCTGGATGGTTATACGGACTTATTTTTCACCCCATCATAACAGAGAACCAACACCAACCTTTTTGCTGCTTTCATCGGCAGATCGAGCTCTTGGGCGGCAAGGTCGAAGAGTATTAGTTGGAGATGCCTGGGCACTTTGACTTAGAGATACTTTCGTTGGGCTACCAGCCGGACTAGTAATCACATGTCCTCCCGGAATCCCTCCCATATATGGTCCTCCTAAAATCACATTAGATTTGAAGAAATGTAAAATTCGCCTTGTACTCATCAACACAGTCATTTCGTAGCTAAATATAACATTTTTCGAATTCAAATACAATTCAATTAACCATCCCCTTCAAATATTGATTTAGATTATCCCCAACTCCCCTATTATTCGCTTACTATTTAGTAATAGTAATTCATAATAATATATATATTATTATTACTACTAAGCCATTATTATCTTAATAATAATACAATAATAATATCATATTATTCGTTTCATTCCAATTCAGGGTATAATTACATATTTTTAGAATTTGCGTCATCAAGACTGTGTTTTTAATTTTAAGTATTTACATAGCAAATTACTGAAATTACGGTTAAAACATTCACTATTTACAAGTGCATATTAATAGTAGCTCAGCTCCAGCTGTGTAGTACGAAAATAATGTATATATTGCAAAGTGCAAATTATTTATTAGCATTCTATTTAGCATATAAATTAAATCATAAAGGGAAAATTACACGAAACAAAAGAAAATAAATGCTCAAAATAATAGGAAAATTATATAAAATTTTAGGTGCGTGAACAAGTAATTTAGAAAAGGAATAATAAAAAATACCGTATGTCATTTAAGTTATTGAAATAAGTCACATATATGGACGTACCATATAATAATAATAATATATTATATAGCAAAAGTACACCTGTTCAGCTCATTCTTGTAAATCCTAAAAAATATTTGAAACCAATTTTTCATTTTTGAATGGAGTTTCAGTTTTCCAGTTAATGTATGTAGTCATACAATCAAAATTAAAATAGAAACATACATGATAATTATACATCAACACTAATAATTACATATACATACTATGTGTACTCAAACTCTTTCAAAAAGTAAAAGCGGGTCCATTTTTTTTGGAGCTTTTCCTAAATATGATGAAAAGTGACTGATTTGTTTGGTCAGTTTTGAATTTTATATTTTTATCATTGCTATCAAAATCAAAGTGTCTCGAGAATTTGATGACTCTTTCTCTCTTACTTACTGTTTTGTCAACTCAAATAAAAAATTAAATCATAACCTAATAGACGTGTGTAAAATCTTCCTCCTGCATGGAGCAAAGATCAAAGATTGATGGCGAAAAAAAATTAAAAACACTGTTACGAACTTGATCCAAAGACAACGCCCACGGCAAGACTTGTGAGAGGAACAGCCCATGGGATTGTCCCATGTGTTGGCCTCGACTGTCCTCCCCCTTCTGTGGTTCCTACATTTTCACTTCGTCCACTACTAAAGGGCCACCATTCTAAGGTATAATAATATAACAGACAACAATTCATGCAAATCTCACATGCACATAGGTCACAATAAGTTTTTGAAATTAAAATTTAAAAAAAATATATAACAACATTTATATTTACTGATATTTACATTACATTACACAATCTAAAATACAACGTACAGGTACATGACTTTAGAACATACATAGTTACCCAGCTAAATAAATTATATATTGTAAATAAGGGAAGTCCAGAACCTCAGAACGATTTTATGAAGTAATTTTGGAGTTTTAAATAAGAATAGAAGCTACCTATCGCTAGTTCCCGTCTAGTACAATAACGAGTATTATGGAGGTAGGTGGTTTTAAGCTAAATAGCCGTCAACTAAAGGTTAGATAGCAGTTTTCAATGTTATTTCTAAAAAAAATAAGTTGGGAATATATGGAATAATTCTGCAAAAAACTGCTAATTCTATATGCATTTTTAATTGAACATTTTGTTTTACACAAATAACATTTATTGCTTTGGTAAAAGATTTAACTTACTACTTAACAGCTAAATATTTGATGCATGTTTACAAGAATGCTTCTATTTATATGACAGCCCATCAGTCCACTAATTCATCTTAATTTAAAAATGGAATGCATTACCCTTACCCACCATATGCAACTTAGGTATACAACATAATATAACCTCATTACACCGTGCAAAAAATTATTCCACCACAGTACCTTTTTACAGTTATTTCGGTAATATGGACCTTTAAAAACCAAATGTCCTAATTTCATCTTTTTCAAGTTCAAATCGTTCTATCTTTGATTATTATATAAGTCAAAATACACTACCCAATTATTAAATTAAAGATAATTACAAGCTTGAAAAAAGCAAATTTCACTTTTTTTAAAGTAAACTGTTTAATTAAATTTTATCAAAAGTTGTCAAGAAATATACAAATACTTCGTTTAGAATATTTTTATCAATACAAATCATTAATATGGCTTCTTTCACGACGGTAATTACATAACGTGCATAATCAGACATCTAACGCTATTAAATAATTTTGTCTGCATCAAAATCCAAAGATTCCGTTTCATGTCCATGGCTAAAGTTAATTGACATATTGTATATATGCTTTAGGGCGGCACGAATTTAAGAATAACCTACTATTATAAAAATTAAAATAAGTATAGCTCTAACTCTATGCAAGTATTTCAGACTCATAATTTTTTTGATTTTGTGACTCTTAAAATAAAGTAGTATGCGCACGCTTCCATTCTTTTATCTGGCTTACACTTTGAGGTTGAATTATTAAGTACTGTGGCAGTCGGTAGTTAATACACAATAAAAAACAGTAATATTTGATCTTGTCATAAACTTGCCCTTATGCAATTGTTCCATCTTTACTACTAAACCGACACAATCAAAATCTAAAAATGCACACTTCTTGCTACTAAATCAGGCTCACTAACTTTTAATAGTTATGACGATCTATAAAATTTAAACATGTTGTTTCGTGCATATATGCATACTTATTAACTCCGTTTGACTAACAAAGGCAAGCCTAACTCCACTCATTACATAATTTGCATTAGCAAGACCATTTCACTCTCATGATGATAGTTTCAATTACTGTCAAATCCCGTGTCTTATACTAGTTAGATTGACGTCAAAATATTTTTTTTAAATCCAGAAATTGAATTCGAAATCTAAGTTTTAAAGAACCGTATTTCATTTTTTTACAACCGAAATGTAATTCTGTATAAATAAAAATAAAATAAACATGTTTAAAGAAAGGGACTGGAATACGACTACGACTCTAACTACTACAACACCAATTATTAGGATACATTACACGGTAATATAATACTCAAAAATGCTAATTAATTATTATGATCCTAAGGATACACTACCAACTTTTTAATTATGCACTACAGCGGCTGAAACAACACAACTACACAGGAACACTAGAGCAAAACAACACGCGCATGTGACAAGTACTTAAGTAGGTATACATTACTTCTGTAAGACTGTTTAAAATATACGCTCGCCAACCATTTAGTAATTTTAAATGACAATAATAGCAATATTATTAGTAAATATCGCCAAACTTAATATATTTATTAAAAACGAGCCATCGCCTCTATATTTTATTTACTACTGAATCATATGAAGCAAGTACGAGGTACATTAGTACAGTAGTATACTACTATAATTTCAGTAAATAGGTAAAACTAAACTACTGACTGTGGTATTAATAGTTGATAATGATGTATGTTATTGAAAAAATTGGCATTTCAAAATCCACCCAACATTCAACATTGTAGATCGTGATTAGGTCAATTGAATAATGGTTTACTGCTTTGATGATTATATACATATTTATGCTGAGTAGATAGTATGGTGGAATTGATCCCCACACCACCATTAAAAATTATTAAATACAAATGGTTAATGTTAATACAATAATATAGAGAACCATACTTGATAATTATGAATGAGAGATAGAAATTAAAATTTAAAAAAATGAAATAATGTGCGACACTCACGAGAAAGAACCATGAAAGGATGGTTACCATGGAGGGTAGTGAAGGGTCCTTTGGCTATTCGTTGAATAAAATCGTCAGGTAGATCAGTCGGATGACCAACTAGATTGTAGCATACATTGGGAGCGGAAGTAGATCTTTCCCGTTGTCCTAGAGGAGGATGATGATTTTTTCCATCAAATGACTGGGACTCATCTTCAGGTGATGAGGGTGAACACGGTTCTTGTGACGGCTCCGCAGTCTGGGCCAAGAGGACTTGATAGTAAGTATTTTGCATCCGGACTTGTTGACAGAGTGCCGGAACTCCCGCAGCACATCTCTGATGAAAACGGTAACCACATGTTCGACACTGGAACCCTTGAAATAAAAGTCGTCGACAACACTCACAGTAGGCCAGGGAGAAGAACGTCTTACGAACAAAATTATGTGAGATACTCGTGGTAATGGGGAATTTGTCTAATATCTCCACTGTGATTTCATCCCCTTCCAATTTAGAAATGTCAGCCTCCCAAGGTACTTGAACTTTCGATGATGATGTTTTAAACTTGAACACTGCACACATTTCCGGGGTTAACTTCCTATGCTTCATAGCTTTGGACAGAGCCTCCCGAACCGTTTGTCCGGGTTTGACTTGAACAGAAGTTCTCTGTTGATTCGGTAAATGAGCTCTAATGACTGACTTGAGGGGTGACCTCGGAGATAAACCCTCCTCACCCGAAGTTAATGACTGTGTCGCAGAATTGCACTCTTCAAAATAATTATTTGAGGACTGATTCACATTGATAGGGCGGAGGGGTGGGGAGTTTTCACGATTATTCTCATCATTTGCAATTAATTCCTTCAATTCCTGTTCCTTTCCCTCCAGATCATGTAATTTGCTCGTCAGCTCGGAGTACTCTTGGAGGTACATGGTTGGTGGGTCTTGAAAACCTGCGAAGCGGTCATTGAGGGCATCGATATTTTCTTTGGTGAGACGTATAACATTTTGAATATTTTTTAGATTAATATGTATTGTCGGTTCCATTGGGGAATTCGATGATGGACTCGGTGTATTTGGAGCCATTGATGGATTCAATGGTTGAATACATTGCGAATTTTCCATCCCTACTAACTCTCACAACAACAACACCGTCACCGATTGACGATGATGAGTCGATGGCGATCCAAAATCCAAAATCGAAAACTCAATTCCGATATTCCAATCGAAATTCCAATCAGCGTCACGACATCGACAGGGTCAAACAACAATAACAACAACAGCGGCACCAAATAAAACCAATAAAATCCCTTAGCCTCCAATATTACAGACACTGACTGTAATTATAATTACTCCTTCCCCTTCATAGATGTTCATATGTTCAATCCGAATTCAATATCAAATAATACGATGATGCGATAGCACAAGTGAGGGGCAGCAGGGAGTCTTGTTCAGTCTGCCAATCCCAATAATAAGACTATTGCGAAAATTGAAAAATTCGAAATTGGAATACTACAAAACAGTCCACGATTGAATTTAGTTGAGTTTCTCAATTTATTTCTAAAGATCAAGGATTCAAGTAAATTGCTACTCGAAAAATCAAAATATGCTATTCTGACTCTGCTGAGCACAAGAATGTCTTCCCATTTTGCTACAAAAATCTTCGTTTTGTCTTTTCTTTTCGCTCAACAAGATTAATAAGAAAATGACAAAAACAATGGGGATGACGGAGTACGGAGTATTTGGCTATCGATGGTTGGTAGTGTGTCGCTGAGCTGAGAAGCTGCTACCTGAACTGCACTCAACTGGTCTGACCACAGCACACATAACCAGCAAATTCGTCTCTTCCTTTAACTTGTTACTTTACTACCAGTTTTTCAGTTTTCTTTCGCTCGTACGCGTAGCTTGAGAGTCGTTCAATTCACTTCAGTCCCAATTGCAAGAGGCAAGTCAGTCCAATTCGTAACGTAAAAGTTCGTAGTATTCAATTTTAACAAGATTACATGATACGGTTTGGTTACGTAAGTACATATACAGAGAGCGAGAGAGAGAGAGAGAGAGAATTTTAGAGGAGCGTGTACAACTACTCAGGGGTCCCCTATAAATTACATGCTGGGTCATGGAGATGTTGAATGGATGACGTCCCATCCCTTAAGTATACGCAGAGACATCATGGATTTGGGTAATCTAGGGGAAAGGGGTTCTCCCCAGGATTTTTCTCCGGCGTCTCATGTAGTTTATGCAGGCTTCTCAAAGTTTGTTTAACAAACTTAAAATGTAGGAGGTCTATGTATTATGTACATACCATAATTTTATAATATGTTATAGAGTGCCGTACTGCCGTACTAGTGTCCTTAAAGTACCTCCACCGATCTTTAAAAAGCAAGGCTGCTATGCTGAATGCTGAATGATGTTCTCTCACTTTACTGTTTTCTCCTCTGTTACAGTTTAGCATTGTAGATTGTAGGTGTGTATGGGAGGCAGTGCATTCTTCATAGCAGAAAAACTTTTCCTTGAAAATTCAAAGCAAACCAAAATCCAAACAAAACAGAGTTCTTCGGCGCAGCAGCTGATGTCTGTCGTTGTCGTCTCTGATCTGTATGTTCATAAACTTGGTTTTGGGATCTCCACATAGATTCACGAGACGCACCTCGCACCGCTAGCCGATGTTTGTAACAATCAATTTGTGAGAGCTTCTTCCACGACATTCCCTTCGCTTAGATGGCGGGCCCTTTATTTTCTGTTATTGTCCACTGAGATTTGTGAAAGTTTATTATTTTTGTTTGTAGGTAGATATTTTGAGAGTTCCTCGTTAACTTTAATACAGGACTATAACTATGTAGTACAGTTGGTGCTTTACGATAATAGAGTGGCAAGTTGTAATATTATTATTATTAGTAGTAGTAGTAGTAGTAGTAGTGCTGTTACTATTTACGTGCTTTTAAATATCAGTTATCATTTAAGTATGGAGCAGGATTTTAAATGTTAAAGTGCTCCACAATAACAATAATAATAAATTTCCCGGGGAGAATAGCAGAGCGATTTGAGACGTAGTCTCCTGGTATCCCGGTTGTCACTAAAGTAAAAATTCATTGCTCACATTAAAGAGTTCTAAAGAGGCAAAACTTTTCCAAAATTCCATCCCATGTGTTTTCCTATCTGGTTTTTAAAACTAACCACAACCATGCAATACTGATTTGTCAGTTTTCAAGTCAATAGGAAGTTTATTACATTCTGTCACAATTCCTTGAGTAAAGAAGTTATGTCGTGCATTTATTACTGCCCTTTTCTTCTTCAGGAAAGGTACACATGTTGACTTGTAAGATCAATATAAAAAAAGTCAGAGTGGTCCACATCCTATTTTCCTATAATTATCTTGAAAGCCTCTTAAGAGGTCACCACGTTTTCTTCTGTCCGCCAAAGACGACATTCTAGCAAGGGACATTTCCCAAGTATCACAACATGCACTACGTGGTGGGGTCATTACAACGTATATAATCATATCAGTGCAAACTGCGTTCTGGCGCCAAAAACTAAAATTGAAATTTTCAAAATCGGTAGAAATGAAAAAACCGGAAAATCATATAGGAAATTAAATAAATATTTTCATTGTTTGGACCCTATGACGCTGTCATCAGCTTAACAATTGCGTAAATGGCTATCTTTAACATGGGATGCCATCAATATCCACGCAGACCCATTGACCCTACCCGTGCGGTCATTTATGTACGATCCCTAATTTATTATTATATTATAAATTGTTAAAGTATAAAATCGACAAAACAACTTTGTCTGCGTCTGCAGTGAGGTACGTGAAATGGTCTAACGAGTTTCTTTGAGAGTGAAATTATCTTTGCGGTTTCGTTACGTTGTATAGACAGATACCCTTTCTGTTAATCACCTTGCCGGAAAATTAAAATGTTTTGATTCTGCTGGAAAACGATAGTTACTAATTTAATGAATACGCAGGCTTTCACCCTTATTGAATGGCAGCGGGGTAGAGAAATATATTAGAATTTCCGTCCAACAATTTTGAACTTCAATTTCGAATTTTCCATTTTTACCCAAAAAAAAAACAAAAATATCAAATAAAAACATTCCCGTTTTCAGTTAATGTAGTATTTTTTGTTTTTCAGGACCTTTAGAATGGTATGTCATTCGTTGCAATCGATCAATTGTATTTTTCAAAATGTTAATGAATTATGTTTGTAGGTAGAAAGCAAAGTCAGTAATTTACAAATTCAATTAATTTTGGCTACAGCTACTTGTGTGTTGCAAGGTTGCAACATGGGATGTCATTTGTACATCACATACCTATTTGCATAGTTTACCGTTATTTTAAAAGACTATAAACCAATTTTAACGAGTGATATGCCATTCAAACGGTAATTTATATATACGAATCTAATTAACGCGGGAAATTAAAATATGTCGATTTTTGGAAATATTTAAACCAATCGACTGTTGAATCAGAATCATATGTTACAAAACAAAAAATAAATTTTTCTCTACTTCTGACTCCCCGTTCCAATTCCCTCATCTTACTGTTACGGCTGTCTTTAAACAATAAACCTTGTTTAAAACAACATATAATACAATTTACTCTGTATAAAGTAATCTACGTTAAGTCAATAGTTTGGAGCCTAGATAATTCTGTTGTATTTAATATTTACTCTAGATACTGATGTCCAGAATAGGTTATAAACTCAAAGCTAGTGGTAAATATCAAATAATAGAAACTTATCAGAGTGGAAATTGCGCAATATATTGGATAGTTTCTGAAGCGTGTTTATTGTAAAAAGTTGTCTTACTTAAAATTTCTAATATGTACAAGTTCTTAAAAAAGTAAAAATGTAAGAGCTAATTATTTTGAGAAACATATGCATTTGTACAAAGGCAAAATTATATGCTACAATAATAGTTAAACATTTCGAGATTGTTGTAGCAATTGAATTTGATTAACCCAAAAAATCGCTTTTAATGCTCATACAAAAGTATTGTAAATTACATATTTACGCAAAATTCAAAGAGTTTTTTTTCGGCAGCGGTATTAAGTAAAACGGTATTTTAAATATAGCCAAGCCAAGTTAGCTGAAATTAATTATGATGATGGTCATTTGGTTAGACCGCCAAATTAAAATAGGGCAATTTGGAGACAGTCGTCTAATTAAATCCGTAGTCATATTCCAGCGATGGTTTGTTCTAAACCCCATTTTTTAAAGCTAGAATCGTATAAAAGTTGTGTTACTTTAAAAATTTAATAAATTAGGGATCGTCCATAAATGACCTCACGGGTAGAGTCATAGGGTCCAAAAAATGAAAATATTTGGATGACACCATTTATGGACGAAGACCCCTTGCTAATTTTAGGTTTGTTCATATTCAAATAACACAAGGCTCATTCATAGTTTCCGAAAATGAAATTTAGAAAAAGTTAGCCTATTTCAACTAGTGACATATCATTTTGAAACTCTTGAAAAAAAGAAATCGATATTTTTGTTTTGACTTCTGGTCTGGTCCATACGGCATTTTTAAAAGATTTTGGTTTTTTAAAATGCGATTTTTAAAAAATGAACTCAAAACGGTTTGCGATCGCGACAGGAGCGCTTTTACATTCTACTAATCATTACCTAGTGAATAGTATATCACTGGTTAAAATTGGTCAAATATTTAAATAAGTAGTAATAAACAGTTTACACTTTGTAGACAGGTTTTATATAAAGCAAGGGATACGGAGACTATCAGGAATTAGCACCGAATAGAACAAATTATGAGATGGGAAGTATTTAGTCGACTCGTACTCGAAATATCCTCAAAACTCACAAACGCTTCCACACTCCACCTGTCACACGAATACAATAGTTTGCTTTGAGCTAGTTGATTATAAAAACGAAAAAAACTCAAAACAAACAAATGCAAAGGCAATTATGAATGACCACCTCCATTCTGCATTAAAAACAATTATGACTATCTCCACTCTACACTAAAAGCATTTATGATCATCTCCATTTTCGACTAAATACAACTAATGTAATATATTTAAAGTTTACGACAACAAATTACTGCAGAACGTATACTACTCAAGGGGATCAGGGCAGTGCAAATGAACACATCGGTGCAAATTGCATTAAGTTACTATCGCGAGCGCAATTTCAAAAATCGTAAATTTTTCAAATTTTATCGCCCTGTGCTGTAACACCCACAGTTTTCATCGGATTTTTATAATTTTTTAATTTCCGGGCAATTGCACCACGTTATTTTAGGATTTTTCAAAATTCGAAAACAAAACGTTTTTCGTTATTTTAAAAGTGACTTTTTAAAAAAGGCACGTATTGTTTTGTTCACACATTCACACATATTTACAATTATTTTGCTACGCTGCAATTCCTAATGCTGTTGATCGATTTGAAAAAAAAACCTGACTTTTTAGTATCATTAGAAAGTTATCTTACACGTAAAATCTTGAATTTTTAAAGTTTTTTAAATATTGTATGCTACATAAATAACTGATTTCTGTAATTTCAAAATTTGAAATACCCTGAAATTACGTTCTACATAAATGATGAAAAGTTTCGAGTTTTAAGAAAATCCAATGAAAACTGTACGTAGTACAGCGCTATAATAAAAACTTGAAAACTTTAAGATTTTTGAAATTGCGCGCGCCATAGTAATCTAACGAAACAATTTGAACCGATTTATTTGTATCACCCTTTTAATTTTTTTTATTGCTCCATATATTATATATAGGGTACAGGTGGTTAACTGTGATCATTCAAGTTTTTAACAGGAAAACGTCAGCACTGGTATGTCTTGCAGGAAAGAACCTACACTATTCTTTGATGCACAAAATGTCTTTACTTACTAACGGTTATAATGTTGTACTGTTAAAAACTAGAGCGATCACAATTACCCACCTTTACCATAATAGAGGTGTGATTCCATTTAAAGATATTAATTTTTTGCCTTGTGCTAATTTATCCCTAGATCAGCTTACTTGCGTTCCCTCGTGTTGTCGTGATTACTATGAGTGAGCCTAGAACCTCCTAGAATTGTATTCGGCTACAATCATGCCCGAAGTGTCTATACCGGAAATGGAACTCCTTATATCCCAGTTGGAACGAGGAACTGTTGTGACTAACTTTAGTCACCGAAAAAGGCCAGAAAAGAAGACATTAACAATAAGGCGAGAAACACTACAAATTGTATTGCAGAAGACGTCTAAAGGCCTCACTGATGGATATGGTAAACTTTATCATGAATAAAATTATTATTATTATTATTACTGTTTACAAACACCAACCTGCTATTCCAAGTACCGTAAAGCTTCTAATAACTCCCGATTGCTTGGTTTAATTTTAACTTAAATACATTCAATAACTTACAGACATTAAGTAGTTAAGTAGGCAATCATTATAGAACAGTGTTGCAAAGATTCACATTGTGTGTAATGAGAATTGATGGCTTAGCAGTAATTAATGGCTGCATTTATATTTATATACTGTCGTTTGTAGTGGACTTCCGAGAAATGAAGGACGTTCGTATCGGTAAATGCTCTAAAGATTTTGATAAATGGCCTGAAGACTCCAAGAAATATGAAAATTCCAAGTGCTTCGTTATATTTTATGGCACTTGTTTCCGACTTTCTACACTTTCAGTGGCAGGTAATTGTGTGATTATTTGTTTGCAGCTTTTACTTACTAGTTAACTTTGCAATATCTAAACATTGAACGATTCAGATAAATAAACAACTTTCACTTAATGATGCTCTCTTAACACCCAATAGCTCTATCTGAAAAGGAGTGTGAACTATGGGTAAGAACTGCAAAGTATTTTATGCTGGAAACAAGAATATTGAGCTACAATGTTCAGCTAGAAATGTGGTTAAGGAAGCAGTTTTACAACTTGGAATCACCTCATTTAGCACTGAAGGGGACGTAAGTATCTTTCACACAATTTTACACAGTTCTACATATTATATTCATAATTTACAGTGCTATTGAAATACGTGACTGATTTTAACTGATTGTGATAACATCATTTTAAAGCTCTTGAAAAAGAAAAATATAGTTTTTCCAAAATTGATATCTAGCCCATACAACGATACAACGCTTCTAATAGGGGTTTAAAAAACAGATTTTTTCAAAATGTTTTGTTATTCCCTTGGAGGCAAATAGATTCTGATTCTACTATTCATTGCCGTTACCGTTCGAATACATAATTATATAACCTAATAGTTAATAGCATTTAATTTGTTTTTTTTAACCGTTTTGTAGAATAAGCATGAAAGAAATAAAAGCTTTTCTACCTAAAATCAACTGCAAATTAAGTACGGGAAAACTTCGGGAAGTATTCACACAATATGATGTTAAAAAGAATGGAGAAATCAACTTTGACGACTTTTCAATGTTGTTCCACCAGATCCTACATGACAATCAGGTGAAGGCCGATTAAAATACGTGTTAACCTATAGATACCTCTTGTGGATTACATTTATTGTTCTGATTTTTCTAACTTTACATTACATTACGTTTATTTTTAGATTTTGACAAATCATTTTCATGACTACGCGATTGACAAAAGCGTTTCACTAGAGAAGTTGAAGGCGTTCATGAAAAAAGAACAGCAAGAAAGTGACTTCGAAGTTCCAGCATTACTCAACGAATTTTTTAAAGATCCTAATCGAACAAATACTAGCTGTATCACACAAGAGGAGGTTTGAAATTTAACTCTATTATACTCATACATATAATAATATTGCAGTGATTGATTAGTCATTATTTCTTAATATTAAATTCAATTTTAATATTTTTTTGACCTGGCCGTGAGATTATTAAGACATTTAATATTATTAATTTTAGATTCCAATAAATCTTGTACAATAATGAAACTAAAAAAAAATTATACTGATATTTGCAGTTTTTGGACTTTCTTTTCTGTAAACAAAACACAATTTGGAACAAAGCTCAAGATGAAGTGAACCAGGATATGACTAGGCCGCTTTCTCATTACTACATAGCGTCCTCCCATAATACGTACTTAACAGGGGACCAGTTTAGCTCTGAGTCTTCCACTGAAGCCTACATCCGTTGTTTGTTGAATTCCTGTCGATGCGTTGAATTGGATTGTTGGGATGGATCGGACGGACAGCCTTTTATTTTTCATGGACATACCCTCACTACCAAAATTAAATTTATTGACGTTTGTCGGGTGATCAAGGAATACGCTTTCGTTCAATCAGAGTAATTAACTAACTACTATTGTATCATTTCCATTTTCTATATGTATTTTTTTATTAAAGTTTCTATTCTTGGCACACAAGGAAGCGCCCGATTTTGGGTTACCTTGTAAATCTAGTCTCTAATTTTTACTCGTACCGAAACATTACTTCGGTTTAACTCTATCGTTAAAAAATATTTAAATCTTGAAATAATAAACATGTGCGTTGTAGTTCACTAAGAATAAATTATAGCAATATATTTCGATGGAGTAATTTAATAAAAAGGTGAAAAAAACAGAATTTTTTTGATTTCTTAATTATTTATGTCGTCTTTTAATGTTTATTTACAGATATCCTTTAATTTTAAGCATTGAAGACCATTGTAGTTTAATTCAGCAAAGAACGATGGCTCAAATATTTTTGGTAAGTTATTATATTTTTTTTTTACATAGTGATATTCTGAAACCCTGCATATGTTCCGCGTATTAATTCAATTAATTATTTCATATACGTAAAAAAAGTTTTGGTCAAAATGTACAAAATACCTAAATTTTAAAGATTTATAACAATGGTTTACTTACGTACTAAAATGAGAAAATAAGTCATTTATAAAATTCGGCTGAAGATTTTCTTTTGTATGATAAACATGAAGCAATACCCACCATAAAGTAACGCTAAAATTGCTATCTGCTATGGATTTGACTTTTATCACATTTATCGTTTCGAATCAGCATTAAAGTAGAGTCGCCTCACAGCTTTCTACATTCAAAGTACTGGTTTCATTCGATTTAAGTTTGGCTTAAATACAAATCAACAAATCATTGCTGAAATGTTGTGTATGTGCAATTTCAGACAAATTATTTTGGTCTAGAAAAATTTGCCATTTTTTAGCATTCTATACACTGGATAGTCATGACTCGCTTCACTAAACTGCCATATGAATTCCTAATTCACATCAAACAAGCCCAAAAAATTCCTTACAAAAGTACAAAGCACAAGGACGTCCGGCGTCCGGGGCCACAATCCACAATATACACGGTATTAAGCACACGTTGTTCTCATAAAAAAGCTTGGTACTACCTTAGGCTCCTATAGGTAGGTAGGTACCTACTGTAGGTGTATTCACGAGGTTGGCATAGTTGGGGGCATGTTGAAAAATGTGAAATCTCCAGTTTTACTGGAACGGTGATCCTGTGACCAAAGAAAGTTTCTTTTCATAGCAGGTAGTTGTTTTGAGATCAGGTGTACAAAATGATGAAATTTTTAATCGCGCTTCAGTCGAAAGGTGCAGTAAATTCCGGATATTCTGTATTAGAAGATAATACCCATCTTCCATAGCCTCTAGCACTAAATATATATTTTACGAATTTGTCCCCCTAATAATTAAAAAAAAAATGCTCACAATGGTCTAGCCGTTTTAATGTTGGACGCCAGAACGATGATGTTTTGGTATTATAATTAGTGATGGAGGATCTTGTTAACACATAACTTTGCTAATTGTAACAAGATTATCGATACTTTTTACGTAAGTGTCCTTTTTCTGTCCGCCCGATACCACATAAAGCAATATTTTAAATGGGAAAAATTCCGAGGTGACAGAAAGTGATGCCAAATAAGGTTAACGATGAAAACTAGTAGTAAAGGTATTATGCATAAGGGATTCCATGGCAGGGCCTTTGAGGGTACTTGACCTTTGGGCTCTTTTCAGATGTACAGGCACATATGTACGTTGTGGTATAAGTACATAATCACAACGCATATTAAAGTGAAAGTTGCAGCTGCAGCTCAAGAATTTTGAGACAGCGACCGGTGCTGTAGAGCAGCAATGTGTGAAACAACACAGCATACACGGATACAGCGTGGATGATTTTAGGGGGTGATTTAACATTCTTGCGATTTAGTGACGATTGACGATAATGGAGAGGAAGGACATAGTACAGGGTATAGGTCATAGGCTTATAGGGGTTTCCTATAAGGTACACCATATGTCATAAGAAGGGCACTTAATGGTACTTGACCAAAAAGGACCAGCGCAATATTGTATTATAGAATACTCGGTGCTTGGAATTGGAATTAGGAAATCACTGCACCCGTTGGCGTAAATAGGGACACTCACGTTTATGGGAATTGTATTTATTTACATGGGAACCATGTAACGACGTGTAATCCCCAGGGTTTAGCCAAACCTGAAATATAACTATTGCATACTAGTATTCAACTAAAAATAAGTGCCTTCCCGGAACTTGTGTGTATGGGGAAGTAAGCCCCAAACATTTTGGTGCTCCTATTCGACGTCTTATCCAGTCAAAAACTTAGAATGGCTTGAAAATTCTTATGTTTCGAGAATCTTCTGACCTGCCTTGGGCCTTCGTCATATTATGGCATAGCCCTTCATATACAACTAACATCTTCAACCATGCTTACTAGTGTAGAGGCAGGCTGACCATTTTCAACTTTTGTAAAGCAAAAATCCAGTAAGTACATTTTTGTGACATGTATGACGCAGGACTTAATATGAAGTGGACTGTTAGTTTGTATTAATTACCTTCAACCTTTTAGAAGTTACTACAGGGGTAAAAACAATTTTGTAGAATAAGCAAGACTAAGACTTTAATAATTCTTACCTTCATTGTCCATACTGCCGTTTTCTACTACTGGTACTTTTCATATGAATAAATTTTTCTCAAATTGTCATCTTTGTTGTTTGTACTGCAATAACGAGTCCGAGTAGAATGGAACACAAATGAGTACGGAATTACATTTTACAAATATCAACTTTAGAGTTAAAAAAACACTGAGTTGAGATTTTTCACTTAAGTGTTGAGACAAAACGTTATTTATTATTACTTCCATTCTGCCACACGAGAATTCTCCGTCACAGTCACAACTAATTGTAAGTTTCAAAATTTGTGAATTGCAGTCATTCTGTCGAACGAAAACTAAGGCCATGTTTAACTGCGTGGCCGTGACCGCCATGGTACACATTAATATTAGTACACAAAAAGATCTCTTCCAAAGCGTTAAACTCAGATTCTCCAATAAATTTATTTTGAAAATAAGTATTTACCTTAGAACTTGAAAGTGCTTCTTCATAGGACAAGCCTATTTCTTATTTTTAATCTAACTAACTAGCGACTAGTAATTAAATCAAAGTAGAAATAAATTACAAGTTTGAGACAAAGGACTCTGCGACTGCAAGACTGCGGGAATGGATGCACAATCAACAGTACACGAGACTTGACTGAGGACCGACGAGACTTGAGATTGAGACGCACATTTTTAACTATCTGCAACGTGCAAAACATTCAAAAAGAAACGTCCACGATGAATGAAACCGCGACATGGGAATTTAGAATGATGTGGGGCTTTCTGTCCGCATAGATTTTAATTTCAATGCTTTCTATTTCTGCCTTAGTTATTCCATTTTCCATTCAATTGAATACTGAAATACTGAATCAAAATCAACTCAGCTTTCTTAACTTTCTTGGCACTTTTTTGCAGAAATGAGCGATAGTTACTTATTAATTTAATTTACTGGTTAGGGAGCTTTCGTCTGTGACGTTTAGATTTAGTGTAGGGAGGGCGAAATGATCTATTAAAACTTCGTATGACGCTACATTGTGGAAATTCTAAACTAAGGGAGGGAGGGAGGGGGTAAAAATTTGCCTTTATCCGAAACGTCATTGATGGACGACTCCTTATTGCTATTGCCCATTTCCGTGATAAAACAAAATTATTCAATGGGTCAACTACACAGACCGACATAATATTAATTAAACCAAGACTTTTCAGCTCAAACAAATACAAGTAATGCATGTAATTGTACAGCTCTGGTTAGGTTTTCTATTCTTTTGGAGTACACGGATCTCAAAACCAGTACTGAAATATTTAATTTAATTAAAACATGATAGCTAAAACACTAAGCTGTGGCATAAAAATAGGGTTAAAGCAAAAAGTGTTGGACGCATGTCAACTCGAGGTCGTCGATGCCGATGGTTTGCAGATTTGCTCGACACCAGTAACATAGTCATGGCATGAGTACTATATATGTACTGGATTTCCCCGTACCAGTACCAGTGTCTACAACCTGTAAATGTCTGCAATCAATTTCGTTTGAAACTCTGGAAGTAATTTATTATCTAGGTTAGGTCATCTATTATATTTGCATATTTCATATTAGAAACTCCTTAAACTAACTGATTTCACATTTGAGAGTTGTAGGACAGTAAAGACATTTGCACTTTCGCACATTTGCTACTCGCGTAATTGCTACTTGCTATAGTTAGACGTTTGTCAAACAAAGGCTTCTTTTTAAAACACGTTAAGTCCACACTTTATTCACTTCCATGGACTTTATTAACGCGCTTTGCCAACAAACTCGTAATTTGTTAGTACCCGGACTTTTCATACCGATATAGCCTCAAACCACTGACACTTTATAGTTACCTACCAGTTTACTTTAATTAATGCATGTAAGGTTAGGTACGAATGTGGGTATATTTTCGAACGATGTGTATATAGTTACCCCTGTAGCAAGTTATGCGTGCTCAAGGTTTGGGGTTAATATTAGACTGGGTGTCCGGGTAAGCTATCTCCTAATCAGTGCTGTTGTAAACTCTGTTCTGTATTGTCATATTCCAGTTCCAGTTTCAGTTGGAGACGGAACTTATATTACTGTTAACTACAAATTAAGCATAGAGCTCAAATAATGTATATCTTTATAATCTTGATAGCCTCGTTGCTTTGTAGTCAGGCCCAATTCCACAACACCACTAATCACAAATATGGTTTATAGAGCTTTCTAATCTGCTTCGCTTTACCTTTCTGGTCAATACTGAACTCTAAAACCAATCTTTTGTATTCTATTCTATCTAATTTATAGGAGTAAAGTTAAGAAGATAAACGGTTCCGGTGTAGTAATTTGAAATGACGCTATATCTTCTTGAAACTCATCTCAATTTCTGCTGCACGCCTTACTGAAAAACTAAAGAAAAGTAATTTGTTTTATTTCAGAGCTAATGAACTTCAAATAAAATTATTGAATTTTTTACTGACTCAAAAATGGGTACAGTCAGTAGTAACACGTCTATCTTTAAAATGCGAATTCACTGTTCCATTGCCTTATTTAGTAACGGAACGGTATACTCTGTAGTATATAACATTGGCAATATATATCGAAAAATTAGAACCTATATACTTTGCGACTATACAAAAATTAGTAAGATTACGAGTTCAGGAAATTTTAACTTTCCTGATGTTGAAAAGTCGGCTATGGGTTTTCTACATCGTTTTAATAAACAGTTTGGTAAATGTTTCAATAAAATAAATATTTACCGAAATGTACATTACAAAGATTACATTCCACTATTATAATTATATGTTAATTATATTTTTAAATCTTTAAAACCCAGGTTTTTATTTATAAGCACCCACCTACATAGCATGACTAATAATAAGCGTATAAGTAGTTAGGTATACTTGTATTGTAACCCTCCAAACAAATTCTGGTTTATTAGAAACAGTGGTTTTGGTTTTTCTCCATAATATGCAAGCATATCATTGATTGATTAATGTTCTTCTTTTCATAGGAAGTATTTGGTGAAACCTTAGTGATAAACCAGCTCGACAAAAATGAACCTACTCTTCCTTCTCCTGAACAGCTAAAAAGGCGAGTTATACTTAAGCACAAAAAGTTACCAGAAGGATTGGTTGAAGATGAGCAAGTGACTAAAGTTGAGGATTTTTGTAAGTTCAATTACAATTTTGAAGCATTATTATTTATTTTGGCATGATATCATGCCAAATTAATAAGGCTAGTTTGTTGGGCAGCAGCCGAAGCCGAAATCGATGAAAATCCCTAAAGAGCTTTTACGATTACATTTATATCTGCTTCTTACTCTGTAGTATATTGATAATGATGAATAGGCTTATGCTTATGCCATGTAGATCTAGGCTCTGTAGTTCGTAATCGTATTTTAACCAATTAAAGGTTTGACATAAGAGTCTACTATAAAATTCAAAATTGTTATAAATTTTATTTTTGGTATTACCGTTTAGCAAAGGAAATGGACTTAAGCAACACCATTAAAAATGGCATCATGTATATCGAAGACAATTCTCACTGGCAACCACATTTCTTCGTGCTGACGAAGCGGAAATTACTCTACACTGAGATATCATCGCAAGACAACTCTGTAGTAGATCAAAGTCATCAGAGTAGCAATTACGACTTGGTGAGTTGGAGATTTTGTGCCCTTTCTAGATGTTGAAATGCACTTTTTGCCAAATATTCTTTGCCGACATCGTTTGATTTTAGGTCTAAAATAGAAACACCAGCCTAGCTCTAGCTCTACTAACTAGTAGTATACTACCACTACTAGTTGTCTGTAGGAAATAAAGTTAAGAAACAAATTTCTTATAATTTCCCTTTCCATTGTTTTAAGCTTCAAGACTATGGTAAAACTGAAGAACTTCATTATAGTGAAAAATGGTTTCACGGGAGACTCAAGGGAGGGAGAAGTGCTGCAGTCGCACTGATATCAAAATACAAACAAGCTGATGGCACATTCCTGGTTCGAGAAAGTGAGACTTTTGTGGGAGATTTCACTCTTTCAGTTTGGTAAAGTTTAAAGTAAAATTCGTAGAAAGATTTGTATACATCATCATACACTGACGCTTGGTTTAATTTACCTAAGTAAATTTTTTTTTTCCTTTAACAGGAGGAGAGGAAGAGTGATTCACTGCCATATTCACAGTAAATACGATTGGGGTAAAGTGAAGTACTATCTTGTAGACTCAGTTTTGTTTGACAGCCTTTACTCTTTAATAACATATTATCGAGAACATCAAATACGCGGACTGGTAAGTACAAATTATGAAATACCACCTTGAACACCTAAATGATTTAAAACTCAACTAAAAAGGAAAATACCTTACATGTGTTTGACTGAAACTTCAGAACGGCTGAAACAATAGCATTTAGGCAATAATATAAATAGAAAGTATGATGAAAATGCATATCGTTGATGATGAAGAATCATTTTTGCGTAAGTCCACAGACAAAATCACTCTGTCGTAAGTTCATTGAATTCAGAAAAGTTATAAAAATATATCAAGTATTTCCTTGGGTTTTAGACGACATATAACTTTGCTATTTCATGCACATCTTTAATGTTTCCTAGGCTTTCTGTTGCCATGGGTGTTACGTGTACATCTTAAATGTTCCTACCTAGGCTTCCAAATGGACGTCCAAAATCTTTTCTTGTAAGATCTCAAGAAAATAATTTAACCAGTCTTACTTAATGAATCCCAAGAAAATATTTAAAAAGACCATTTGAAAATCAAGGTTACTTTTAATATTTCCGTGTGGAAACCAAGGAATTATTTAAGATGTCCATGGAGAAACCAAGGAAACATTTAAGATGTCCATGTGGAAACAAGGATGTATTGATGATGTTCTTAGCGCTCAAGGAACATTTAAAAAGTCAATAAGTACACAGGGAAATTTGTTGATGTCGGCTTATAATTTTAATAAATTTAATGGACTTAAGGTAAAATGATTTTACGAATTGGATAGACTTACGCCAAAACAATTCTGCACCGGTGGCATGTATTTATCTCCAACTGTATTATGTTTGTAACTGTTATTTCGCCAAAATGCCATTGAAGACGATCTTTAATGATTATAAAATCTGATGTTTTCTTGAATCAGGAATTTAATGTCAAGCTGGGTGACCCTGTGCCTCAACCATCTAGCCACGAAGGTAAGCCTTGGTTTCACAAAATTGATCGTGCTGCAGCTGAGGATTATTTAAGGAAGACTCGCCTAGAAGGCGCATTTCTGGTCAGATTATCGTCCGCAAATGACGATAAAAAGTTTGTGATATCATTTAGGTAAGAAATTGTCTGTAAATTCAGTATTATTGTTAGTATTATAGTGGTATTATGTATATGCTCTGTATTTTAAATCTACCCAGTCGTATCAGTAAAATGAATGAAGCAACCAAAGAGTACAGAAAGCAGTATAGTAGGGAGAAAGTAGAAAGTAGAAGATGCAGGAGAAAACAACGTTGTTGTAACCCGCTTTTACTTTTTTTAAGTGATGTGAATGTGTAGAGTTTAAACGAACTTTTAATTCCTGGGACGAAGCTGGAACAACAATAAATCCGTTTAGAAAAACATATAGAATCTTTATAAACCACTAAATTATTCCTGCTAGCATTTGAAGGCAATGTTTGTTTCCATATTATTTTATACATGTAATAACTTTCAAACTTTGGATTTTAGGGCAAAAAACAAAATTAAGCACTGTGCAATTAAAGAAGATGGAAGATTATTTATCGTTGGACAAAACAAGTTTGAGACTTTAGTTGATCTGGTTTCGTATTTTCAAAACTTTGAATTTTACAATGGAGTTTGTCTTCAGTGTCCTCCACGTGATGAAGTATTCAGGACGGATTCTGAGCTTGGTGATGCTTCGCTGGATCAACAAGTGTACACTGATTATCTAGATATTAGTGATTTCAAAGACAGTCAGGAAGTTAATCAGGTAATTACAATATTAAAAAAAAATGAATGAATTGATTCGAAATAATTTACTCGTTGGCTTGTAGCGTGGCTTGTCTTGTTGTCACTTCTATTATAAATTCAACTACTTACTAGCTAGTAGAAGTGACAATGACAATACCATATTATTTTTTTTTGAATAAATATTTTAGGTAACGGCCCGGGCCCTTTACGATTATTCTGCGAGGCAAGACGACGAATTGACGTTCAAGAAAGACGATTTAATTTCAAATATTAAAAAGGAGCACGACGGGTGGTGGAAAGGAAATTTTCAAGGAGTCACAGGGTGGTTTCCGTCCAACCATGTCCACTTATTTGATGACAGTTGCATTCTTGGGGATCTCCAGAAGGGGTGTATAGATCTGACGGAAGCACATGCTGAGCTCAGATGTGCCCAGGGTTGTGAGTTTCCATGGAGAATTTCGATTGAGCATGGGGGGAGCGTAATTAATTTGGGAGTGGAACGCGAAGAAGATGGAAATTTATGGGTGGATGCAATTAAGGGAGTTGGGGAGAATTTTTCTGAGGTGGTAAGTTCCAAAATATTATGTGCGGCGCTAAATCATTAAGCGCATGGTTTTCTTCAAATATCTTATACAAATCGAAAACTCAATGGAATTCAATTGCATTAGAATTTGGAAGGAGAGGAGTACAGTTGCATTTGATTACATATTTGATACAATGTTTGTTGATGATTATGCACTATTTTAGGAAACGGAAAACAAAAAAATGGAACGCGTTAACCGTATTGCAAAAGAATTGAGTAGCTTGATAATCTACTGCTGCTCAGTCAATAAATTTTCGATCGATCGAGTCAAAATGAATGGAAGATGCTTTCAAGAAATGAGTTCATTTCCCGAGACCACTGCTGAAAAATTATTTTACAGCGAAAGGGAATTCTTCATCTGGTATCATCAGGTAACAAAAATATCAATTGATTATTGCCAAAGGAAATTAAAAAATATTGATGATATGACTTGCTATAAGCAAACCCTGTAAATTGACTACTATGTATTATGAAAATGGTGAGGACACATATAATATATGCTCTATGAAATTAATTGTTATTATTTTATTTATGTAGGTTCAACTTAGCCGTGTGTACCCAAAAGGTCAAAGACTTGATTCCTCGAATTATAACCCTATGCCGTTTTGGGAAGTTGGTTGCCAAATGGTAGCACTTAACTATCAAACACCAGGTATGCAATAATTATTTCCGCAATAAAACTAGTAAACTAATTACACCCCTAGAGTCCCGTCGCCACTTGTATAATCTTCATTTCATTCGTCATCAGACATTTCATTACTTTACAAGAACTAATATTGTATAGCAAAACGCTATAACTATTTTAAATTCCTTCAGCCCCATATCTATATTTTACAGACAAGGCGCTTCAACTAAATCAGGGGAAATTTCGTCAGAATGGTGCTTGCGGGTTTGTGTTGCGACCAGAATTTATGCTTGATTCTGGCGCTCTATACAAGACTGGATATGAACATTTTAATCTTACGGTAAAGCATACCATTTTATTATATAACTATTTAGTGGACTTTTAATATTTTATCCAAGTATAAGACGACAATGGATATTTAGTATTAGCAAAAAATAAATTATATATAATATTAATTATCCACTCTAACGTATTGATTCTCTTTTATTTTTTTCAGATTATCGGAGGACGGCATCTTTGGAAGCCCGGCAGGGGTATTATCAGTCCATATGTAGAAATTGAGGTGTTAGGCAGCAATGATACGAAGGGGAGCTATAGTCAAGTTTTTAAAACAAAAACAATCCGTAAGTCGTTTTAAATACTGAATGTAAATTAGCTGTAAATAGGGAGAAAAAAAACACTCCCAAATGGGAGTGTATTTCAAACTAAAATATTGCTTCATTTTTAATTGACATTATTTGAATGACTGTCTTTGCTACTATAAAATTTGATTAATATTTATTATATTATTTTTATACAGAGGATAATGGTTTTAATCCATACTGGAATGAAACATTTGAGTTCTCAGTGTCATATCGGGAATGCACAATGTTAAGATTGGTAGTCTACGACGAAGATATGTTTGGCGATCCTAATTTTGTGGGACAATCAAGTTATCAGGTATCACATATTTTGTAGTTATATTTCAAAAACCAAATATGCATCATAGCTCAATTTTATCAAAAAGGCGCCTTTGTCTAAATTCCTTAAAAAACTGTCATTTTAATTCAATACTTGGCACTGGTATATAACGTGGATATAAAAATGTTTTGAATGTAATTTTCAGCTCAACTGCCTTCGCAGTGGATACCGCAGTGTTCAACTGTTGAATGGTTTCAGTGAGGAAATCGAGTTGGCCACTCTACTTGTCCGTTTATGGGTGGTCACCAACTCATAGCTTGAATTAAGTTTTAGTTTTACTCGTTAACGGAAATTAACTTAACACATGTAAGTCAGCTTTATACCAGCCTTACTACTTGATAATTGAGCAGGTGCCCAAAAAATATAATTTTAACGACCTTCATTCTACAGGGGCAAGATGAAGCTCGTAGAAATACATTAATTTATTAGATATGATTTAACTGCATACTTAAACTCAACGTAGTGGAAGTTGTATCGGATGGTTGCAGTGCTGTAAAGCTTAATTAATGTTAAATTGTGAAAGAACAATTTAAAACTAAAGTGTGATCATTATTTTCATTGTTTAGTTACAAGTCTCCAAGATGACATCGATAGCCGGGAAATATTTTCAAGTGTGTATCCACAAATCGTTCCCCCAAGAGTTAATTACTGGAAATATGGAGTTAACTGAATTTTTTTGTGATCATGGCAAAAATCAATTCAAGAGAATCTTTTCAAGAATGCAGCCAGGCATCAATTTACTATAGTGTACAAGCCTTTTTAAAAGTTTTTAGTTGTACATTTCCTTCCTAATGTTTTGGACCACGGCAATATTTAGATAAAATTAATACATTTTTGACATGAGTCAGGAGACATCATAGTTGGTCCAACTGTGTTGGAAGCATGAAGCTTTAATCCTTAAAGTATTTGAAATAAATTTATTTTTTCATTGAATAATTAATTATTGAATATATTTTGATGGAATTTCCTTCTTCATCATTTTTTTCTACTATAAACGACACCATTTCGAAACATTTATAATATTTCATCCATTTTCATTTCCAGTCTTAAGTAACTGGTTTTCCACAGGAAAATATATTATGATTTCAATGGAATTTTATGAAGAGTTCAATACTACTGATATTTTAATGAGCATCTGACTCTGCCCCAACAAGTTCGCTGACATGATAGCAAAATGTCGTCAAACATTTATAAAAAAACTCATTTAGAGGCAAAAGGGATGAGACTGACAATGAGACAGGAGATCAAGCAAAGATAAAAAGCAAAGAGAAGGAAGAACTGTATAACAAAAAAGAACCACTACCCAAACGTAACGGTACCGATATAATACAAAGCTCATTCTTCGGATTCCACATCCGCCGACTTCCTTCCGAGTCCGCATCATTCGCTCCCTCGCATCTTCCTCTGTGTGCCCACACGGACGGATGTAGTTTTGAAAAAAAATTGGGAAGAATCTAAAAGCCGCCGCAGAACCAGAAGCAGTACAATCAACTTTCTTTTTAGCTCAAGAGTCGCCCATACACAATGTTATTAAGGAGCTAGTAGATGTGTCGATTTCAAACAATTTCGAACAAAGCATAGAGTCTGCAATGTCTGCATACTATCCAACAAATCTCCATCCTGCAGATCATTGGACGATCCTTATCCTATGGCACAGACGGTGCGCTACCATAACCAGTCTTTAACACGCATCGCATCGGCATAGGCTATCGGCTACTACTAGGCAGGCAGGTAGGCACACAAGAATAGAATGCAGAACAGAATACAGAGCCTTACACAATGTACTTTCCCTTTATTATACCTTACCTTAGGTAGGTACCTTGCATTATATTTGAATTTGAGCAGGTACCTTTAGATAATGAAGCATTTACCATTTAAATAACATCAAACTTCTCACAAAAAAAATAAATAGGTATTGAACAATGAAAGGAGTCTTACTAGTTACAGTACAATTCACACGGCACATACGGAGCTTGAAGAACTGAAGCAGTATCTTTAAATTCTAGTAATGAAGTGTAATGCGTATTGTATATTAGACTATTTGGTAGTAAGTACATCTCTGGTTCTGGTCCTGGTCCTGTCGTTCGCCTTCGTGTAAAAGTGCTACATATTTGCCAATATGACTATACTGTAGTAGGTATGTTCTCTCTTTTCTCTTATATAGCTTCTTCTTCTTCTTCCCTTGGCCTGCCTTTTAAAACATCTCTTTACTCTGATCTTCTGGCATTAAGCGCTGAGGCGATTTCATTTTCATATTCTAAAGTGTAACCGTAACCAGTAAGTCTCATTCTCACAGCCCATAGTTCCTTATAGCTCAGCTCAGGTGATACGCTCTCCTCCTACGTGGTACTATTGATACTGGCTGAGTAATTTAAATACGGGAAATAAACTGCAAACTAAGTTACAATTTATAACTTTTTGCTTTGTCGTTTGTACAAATATTATACACAACTTAGATGTAATATGTGCGGAAAAGAGGAGATAGTCTCTGTACAATAACAGTTTAAAAAGTGCACTGCTACTGTACTAGTGGCTGTGGCTCTCATCGTCAGTCTTCTTGCACAAGTGGCTGGTACTGGTAAACAACTAAATAAATGCTGAGAGCACAATAATTACATGTAGGTAGGTGCATTCTAAAACTTGAAACCCACGTATGCTAGTAACTAAAAGCCAGCTAGCAAGCAGTCAGAGAACTCGGAAGCAGATTAACTTCTCATTAACTGGCCGACGTGTGTGTGTACAATGAACTATCTTGTGTAAAGCTTTCAGATAATCTCAATCTGACTACTCTGCTCTTGGTTACTTGGTTCTATATGGTCTATCTATAATATGGTGTTCTCCGTCTCCACTCTCCTACACACAACTCAGTTATAATAGTCCAGTCAGTCATCAGTATTATCGTTTTTTTTTGCTGAGGCAAAAACAAAAATATTACAATACTGTTCCACTACAACTATGTGCTGTTGTTTTCGTTTTTAGCTGAATAATAGTGGTTCAAGTATATTATTGTTCAGGTGCTTAAAACAACCATCGTCAAAGAATTTAATGCTGAACATTCTAATCCAAGGTACAAAACGGATTTAACTACATCAATAGTTCATCGTTTGAAGCCAGGACGTTGTTTAAGGACGGAGTTTTGTTTCAGAATAAGTAAACAGAATTTTTTAAAAGTATGCTATTCGTATTGCATATTGGTAATATCAAAGACGAATATAATAAGAATAAGTAGTAAAAATGTGCAGTATTGATGATACCTAAAACTTATATAAACTATAAGTACCTGCATTGAGTTCAACATTATTTGGTGTGTGGTGTTGTAGTAATAATCAATAATCATCAGAATAGCAACAATACTTATTTGAATGTAGAAGACATCATTATACAATAAAAATACAAAATAGCAAGACAGGAGCATCGAAATCGAGCAAAGTAGTTGCAACTGTTGCAAGTGCAAGTCTGAAGTCGGTGTCGTGTCGGCATTCCTTTGATTCTATTTGAATCGAATTGAATTTTGAGTTTCAGTAATTCAGTATACAGAGTATGTTCATTAATTCTTAATTAAATTCAAAACAGGATGAACATTTATTATGTGTTTTACTTATAAATTTATTAGGTACACAACATAATAATAATAATATTAACTTCATTAACGACACAACTACAATCCGTCTTGATCTCGACATCTCACATATTATCTGCATCATCGACAACCAATTCAAGATTGGGACTCCTGGGATAATGTGTGGGACGTGGGATTATAGAAGCCGTGGGATTGGGACATTGATGGTGTAGTGTATTCTTCAACATTTTGATTTGTTGATTTGATTGTTTGATTCTATACAGCAGCTCTGCAAGAACTCT
>JAQFZE010000041.1:0-52808 GCA_034695245.1 Dicyrtomina saundersi
AATCGTGTTGAAGTTAACACCCAAATGTGTTAGCTCGACCTAACTAAAAGTTAGTTGAGATCTTTTCTAAGCGTGTAGTCATAGCTTTTGACTCAACTGACCGAACAATAAGAAAGGCGTGGTCACTCTCACATAATATATTGCTTACTAGTTAGGACTAGAAACATTCGCTTTCATCACAGGATCAGGGATGCTCCAGTGGCACGACAGAAATCGGATCTCTCTCATAATATATTTTTAATATAATATACTTATAATGCGAATACCATATCATGACGTCTTTCACCCAAACCTCCATTAAGTCTCAACAGTTTAAAAAAAATAAACGTGGAACACAAACCTCATGAAATTGTATACCAAATAATACACTTACTTGTAAATGAGGCCAACTGGGGTCACGTGAGACCCAGTTTCGTGAACATTTTTAATTGATTGCATGCACTCAAAACATACGTAAATCCTGGCACTCAGTATCCAGAATTTCTTGAAAGTCTTACAGGAGGTTTGAGTGAAAGAAGTCGAGGTTTTCTCATATAGCTATATGTTAAAAAATATTACCTGAGAGAGATCCGATTTATCTCATGCAACTGCAGCATCCCTGATCCTATGATAAAAATGAATCTTTCAAGTCATACGTAATGTATCTGAGAGTCATAGATAAGTTGAGTCGCTTTAAAAGTTATGCCATTGTAAATCAAGGAAACCATGAATAGTGCCCCTATTCTCTTGGGTCAGCTAGTTTGTTTTTATTTAATTACTTGAAAACCACGTGGCCCCTGCGTGTCAATCAAAAGTTTAGATATTAAACACATTAGTTAGTCGTCATCTGAAAATAATCCCCTCGTCTGAGTAACCCCAGGCGGGGGAGCCGGGAGGAATCCGCGAAAACCGTAGTGTCCCTACTCGAGTGGGACACACTGTATTGTATTCCAATAGCACCGCTTCATTATTATCTTGTTGCAAATTGAAAATATCCTACCAATACGAATAAACCAAAAATCAATCAATGTAAAAAATCATGTAAATCGCCCACAATCATTTATATAATATGAATTTATCCCATAGTTGATTTTAATTTGATCATTTAATGTTATTGTTTGTTATACAAAAATCATAATTAACTTGTAAATAATGTGTATTGTTTTTACTGTGTCTTAATGGCAAGCGTAATAGTGCGCCAGTTGTAAATAAAATTTTACTATCTCTCTCTCTGCATTGTTAATATAAGAGTGGAGAGTAAAACCTGCCAGAGCGGAGGGGCAAAACAAGCCTTTTATCACAGAAAAACGAAACAGACTAGACAGGTCACAAGGAAATATGCAATTAATTAATTAGTTATACCTTTTACTGTGGCCCGCTTTTCCTCGCAGACCGGTTTTACCTTCCACATAAATAATTTCTCATAACAGTTTTGAATCACCTTTTGAACCCACAACTCGCAAATAACTTTATTTTATAAAAATGGATTACTTAAAGATTAAAGAGCAGTTCTTTTTATTAAATGATCTTAAAGCGCACACTTAACAAAAGCTATGTATTTTAATTTAAAGTTTCTGAACCACAAAGAGGACTTTTGTGTATTACACCAAGAATTTATTTAATATACATGTGATTGCCAAATTCAGATGGGATTTAAGTAACCACTAACATTAAGTGTTATTTAATTCATTCTCGATTTTAGTTGGACTCGGCCATTAATTTTGTTCTTCGATTTTGAAATAAAACTACAACAAAATCTTGATTTTTATACATTTATATAATTTTTATTAAATTATAAATAAAATTAAAAACATTTAAACAGTTCTACAAAAATTGTAAACTCTATACTATACTTCATTTTTGGCAAATAGAATAAAATGTTGTTGGAAAAGAAACGAAAGGTAAAGTAAAAAACTGGGAATAATTTCATTTGTGTACCCACATATTTGATGGATCGAGAATCGGAATGTAACTTGTTGGCGCATATATTGAAAAATTATTATATTTCCATACCTAACATAAGAGAAATAAGTTAAAAGCCATTGCAGTTAACTGAGTTTAAAATATACGTATTTAAAATACTTGAGCTTTAATTCAGTTTATTTATTTGTAATAAAATATTTAGTCGGCTAAGTTAGAGTGCGTCATACGCTCGAGAAGCTAACAAAATCACGTTTGACCAAAAAACTAGAATTGCAGTCGTAATTATTAGTTCTTCTTAAAATTCACTACACGCTGATCACGAAAAATCAAATTTAGGTTGCTCTAAAGGAGCCAAATCAGGTAGTTGTGATTGCTCAGAGATATGGCTCATGGAGTCAAAAAAGTTCACTGAAGGGGGCAGATGTTTAGGCTCATATATTTCAAGTCGTTTCTCCAGTTGTAGTTTTTCCTCTTTCAAAATCTTGAGTTCTTCAAGAAGCTTCAATGTAAACAAAGGATACAACATTTATAATACATTGATTTATTATCATTTATTGTATGTAAACTGTAAACAGCATAAATTGAAGCAGCATAATTATATTTTATATGAAATTTTAGTAAGAAAAATATACCTCGCGAACAAGTTCCCTTAGGTTAGAATTGACTGTTTGAAGTTCTTCTATAACTTCAGCATCGTTTTTGGGCCGAATAGTAAATGCAGGCTTGGACTCTGAGGATTGTTTAGAATCCGTGGATAACTTTCTATGGGAAAGTATCTGCATTAACGATTCTCCCTCATCAAAATTCCGTTGTATTTCTGTAACTAGTACTTCAGCAGGTCTTGGAGAAACTTTAACCTGTCGTATAGGAATGTCAATATTGTGCAGTTCTGCCATTTTTTCTTCAATTTGAACCGCAAGTTTACTAAAACAATTCAAATTATTCATATTTTCATCAATCCTATTTATTGGCTCTGAATTCTAATTCATAATTGTATGCCAATATAAAAGATTCAGACAAACCTGATATGACGAGTAAGCTCTGCTTGTCGTATGTGATACTTGGATTGTTCTTCTAAGGAACGAATAACAATGGAGTCGGTTGAAACAGCCTGAGCTAATTTTTGGAAATACCTGGACGCTTCAAGGTGGCTTTCGGTGGCTTCAATATACAAGCCTTTCTTAGTTTGCTTATCTGCCTTCCTTCGAGCTTGATCAGCCTAAAATACAGCATAACTATATTACATACTGATAATTCAGCAAGCACATTTACTTAGTTAAACATATTTATTTAATGCAATAAAAAATGTTGTAAAAAGTGTCTCTCTCGCTGTTTTTATTACTTTATACAGTGTAGAGTTTTCCATTAGCTTGCTGACTTGTGTGTTCCATCTAAGTACTTTACACTGAAAGTAATAATTTTAATAGTAAATTTTAGTCATATTATTAGAAATTACAATTTATTCATTAAAACATATATCAAAACGCCTGATACATTTGTTGTAAAAACATTAACAAAAATTGCCAATGTTTTGAACATTTTACCTAGCACTGACTAATCCAATAATAATCTATAAGTCATAAGATGATTCCCAATTTGTAAGTCAAGACGAAATTTAGAAAATATTCTTCTGGCAACTGTCATATTACGGGCCCCTCCGACAACCTTGTGTCACTTTGAAGTTTCAAAAACAGTACAGTCAACAGTCACAGTTGAGAAAACAGAACTTCACTTTTGATTGAGAAACTATTGTCTGGTTACAGCTTTGTGGCCCCTATCTAGGAATTTATCGTTCACATTACACGTAAACTTATCCTCACCAGTGGCAATTCTTACTAAGTTGTAAGTTGTTAGTTCCGCACAAGTTAGCAGGGTTAGCAGTCTTAGCACATTAAATACTAATACTACCATAACTTTTGATTTTAACATAAACAATATGTGGTGGTTTGTAATGCACACATCAACAATCAATATAATATGTATACTGTAATGTATATAGAAATTTTTTTAAAATTGAAAACCAAACTTACCGAGCATTAATTCCGAATTAACCCAGAGTGTCCTGTTGTTGACAGTGTTTACACCAGTTACTACTACTACACTACTACGGGATCTTGAATTTGAGATTGGAAAATTGATTTTTTTCGAACTAAATATGATTCGTTAAGTTTGAAAATAGCGGGGAAATATCAAGGATTTCTGAGAAAATTTTCACACTTGTATGTAGGGTGTAGCAAAATAGGAAAATTCTGTAAATAGTAAATTTTAGTAAAATAGCACTATGCTATAATTGCTATATGCTATGTGAGCAGTGAGCAGTAATAAGTAGTTAGTATTATACCTTCATTTTGCTAAAAAAGTTAACAATTGTTTGCCTTAAAGTTCGCGCTTTTAACTTTAACATGTTTAAATGTTAAATCTGAAAGCGAGATCCTTAATGATAACGCTAACAACTGTTAGCCTTTCTAGCGGAATCAAGGTCTTTTAGTAATATAGCACGGCGGCAGGGAAGGGCCTTATGCCTGATTGCAAGTGACGAACTAGTTTAGTTAAGCTATGAAGTAGCATTATAAAGCAATATGCAATATTAGAATATTATGTAATAATTTAATAATAAATTAAATAAAGTAACGGTAAATACAGAGAGATTTGACACTAAATTTTAATAAGATGAAAATGCGTTACTTACAACAAATCATATTATTATTTGTGAAGGTAAATATGATTAATATATGACAAAAGCTAACAAACTATAGAATTGAGACAAAAGGTTTACAATAAATATTCAATATTTTTGAAAGCTACTTGATGAATTCCTGTTTTCCATTGTCTCCGGAAACACTTGAACCGCTCCTACTTCCAATTGAAACGACATCCAAAATCTTGTCTCTCATGGTTGAATATGTCAATGGATTCGGCTCTGTCTCAACCAAGTCGTATTGCAGCTCGTCCCTGTAATTTAATCATTTTGGTGATATATGCCGATTAAGATTATGTCATTAAAGTGTACTGCACCTATAATAATTTTTTTCAATCTGGTGTTAATGCCTCCGACGCCTGTAGTAGCGCCGGATTTTCACTATTAAATTGTAAAGCATATAATGTACTGTCATACATTGCTCAGTGCTGAAATATATATAAAACTTACTCTGAAGCTCCATCGTCATTTGAATTAATTCTTTCTGAAACAACAATTCTGGGACGCATGGCTGAGGACACGTCAGACAATGTTTTTGATATTGGACGGGGTGATTTTACACTCGGACTCCCTCGTCCACTGTCCGTTTCACGTTTGTAAGCAAAAATTTCTGAGATGCGATGCTCCAATATGTTAAGATATAAAATTGCATTTTGGGATGAAATGTCTTGCTGGTTGCCTGTCATAAGTATTGTAATATCCATAATTATACATAAGACAAATATCGTCTGTGAAGAACTAAAATTACCCATATCCATCCATTTGTAGGTAAAAACAATATCCACTATCTACAAAAATATTGAAACATGTCTTGAAAGAATTTAAATAGAATATTTTACACTTTTAAAAAATATGTAAATAGAGCATTTTACACATTTCAAAAACATGTAAATAAAACATTTTACGCTTTTCAAAAACATGTAGATAGAACATTTTGCACTATTCAAAAATAGGTAAACAGAACATTTTACGCTTTTCAAAACCTCTTAATTAACATTTTACGCATGTTTCTCATTTTGTTTTTATGACATAGCTCGATTTGATTCGAGCTTAAATTGGATATGGGTCATTTTGGTTCTTCACAGACGATATGAAGTTTAAAACATTAATTTTATAACAGATTCCGTAATAGATAAACCAAAATTAGAATATTATTAACCTACATACTACATACTGCTTTATCATACTACAAGCAGTTTTGGGGCAGCGAGAGACATTATTACTTTATAAGTATAGAGACCACTTTATTTTATTACAGCAAAGTATAAGTAGGAAATATAGAATGTCTTAAGTATTTTACCAAGCAATTCCAAGACAGGTGCTCCGTCATTGCAGTCAGTGATATGGAATAGACGCTCCGTTATGTCCACAATTTCATCCATTGCACTGCTGTAGGCATCCATTTGTAGCCGGACATGCCTATAGTCACTTTTCAGTCCTTCAAGTTCACCCTACAATGACAGATTTGTATTAAATGCAAATTCCAATCCAAGGCATTAAGTGGATAATTATTCCCTATTTAAATGGAGTTACCAATTGCTTTATAATGGCAGCATTCTTAGCTTGGTTCCGCTCCACAGTTTCAGAGGAACACTTTTTGATTGACTCTCGAAGTGCGAATACCTCACGCTGAAGCCCTTCAATCTAAACATATTTTTATTACAACTATTAATTACCTAATATATGTATTAAAGTCTCTTTTGGTGGTACTAAGTTGTCCCGTATAATTTTTTGTATGAATTTAAATGCCAAATTAAAATAATGGAATACTCACTTCATTATTCAATTCGTTGATATAGTTAAATCTGCTAATGTTATTGTGCTCAAGCTCCGCGTACTCGTCAACAAGGGACATCAGATCTGGGGATTTGGTTGTAATGAGTAATTTTTCAAAATTCTGACGATAGCGTTCCAAGGCTTCTTCAAGAATATATTCCTTGGCTTGCTCCAATCTACCTGCGGAATACAATAATTAAAAAAAAAATAGATTCAAAACTTGACCATAACCATAATATAAGTAAACAATGAAATTGAAGTTTTGTAAAAATTACTTAGACGCTGCTCGTCCGTTTCCAAGAAGGTCCTTTCTTTATTTTTAGTGTTCATAAAATTCAAGAGTTTTTCCTCGTGCCTAATGATTCGGCTCAGCTCACTCGTCTCGAGAATGTACTGCTTCTTTTCTTTCGTGTTTCTTTCATTCAGTACGTTTGCTTTGGCCACAGCCTCTTCCCTATATTAGGCAACGCTAACGAATTTTAGTACATACCAATATAAAACTAGAAAAAAGTTTACAGCACTTAATAGTAAAACAATGTGATTTTAAAGAACACAAGGGATTTTAATCTACAATTTTTGGCACACATTAACGAATTCGTTTTGTACTATACGTATACATATTGTTTGTGAAGAGCCAAAATGACCCATTTCCAATTTAAGCTCGAATCAAAATGAGCTATGTCATAAAAACAAAATGAGAAACATGCGTAAAATTTTAATTAGAACTTTTTGAAAATTGTAAATTGTTCAATTTTAATGTTTTTGAAAAGTGTAAAATTTTCTGTTTGCCTGTTTTTGAAAAGCGCAAATTGTTCTATTTAAACGTTTTTTAAATGTGTTAAAGGTTGTATTTACATGGTTTTGAAAATTTCAGAATGTTCTATTTACATATTTTTGAAAATCTCAAAATGTTCTATTTACATATTTTTAAAAAGCTCAAAATGTTCTATTTACATATTTTTTAAAAGTGCAAAATGGTCTATTTAAATGCTTTCAAGACATATTACAATATTTTTGTAGATACTACATATTGTTTTTAGCTAAAAATGGAAATGTGTCATTTTGGTTCTTCACAGACGATATATCCTTTGTGCTGGTGGTGGATATACCTTTGGTCATAAGCGGCAGTGGATTGATCTACCAAATCATCAATTGTTGCTTTACCCTTGGAAACTTGATTCTCCAACATTCGACATTCACTCATAATGGACATATTTTCTTTTAAACTGTCATCAATTGTGGAGCGGAGCTCACAGTTGTCCGCTACAACGGAGTCGAATTGGGATGTTATCTAATAATACAATTATAACTGGTTATATAATTCAACTAAAAAACAATTTTTTTCTAAGCTCGAAACTTAACAATGATTTTAAATTATGGAAATAAACGGCGATATTAGCATGCCCCGCAGATGCGTTTATAATGCAACGATTGCTTTATTTTATATTTACCGTCTCAAGTTTCTTGTTGAGGACAAATGTTTTTCGCTCCAATTCTGGCGGTTTCAACTCTTCACACTCGCTGGCTTCCACTTTTATTCTGAGCTTCTGAACTTTGGAATTGCTAACCTCCAATTTTTTCTCTACCTCATCAATTAATTTTGCTTGTTGGGTGACGTAATCTCCGAGTTGTTTGTAGTTTTCGACGGTGGCTAATATTATGGCTGCATTGTCTTCGTCACGCTCTTCATTATATTTACTTTGAAAATTAGCAAGCTCCGTTTCCATTTTCAAGTTTTCTTTCTCAATACCCTGAATAGATTTCCTATAATGCCAGGAAATGTATTAATTAATTGCTGTGTCAATAAATAAAATGGATAGTACCGTGATTTTTCTTTGTTTGTTTACTTTCCCTCCTTAGCTTTCAGTTGGAGAAAGTTAATTGACTAGCAAAATTGTCGCTAGTTAGTTATTTAAGCATAGAATCATAACTAAGCCCATAATAAATGATGTGTGCTCTTAATTGAATAAAAAAGTAAATACTTTTGCTGGTTTATAGCTGCCGTTGATTCCTCCAAGTAGGCTCTTTTATCGTTCTCCATTAAACGGAGCTGTCGTGAAAGTCTTGAGCACTCTTCACGAGCCAGCATTTCCGTATTGTCTTCTGTTTCCGCTGCTGGAGCTTCTTGCTTTCTCCCAACCATTGTGATTTTTTCGTAAAATTTTCTTTCTAATTACAATTAAGTAGGTAGCTCAGTTATTTTAATAAGAATCAAGAAATATAATTTTCCTGTAGTAATTTATTTGGAAAGGGAAAATTCTTCCTTCGCTGTTTAGACGTACTTTCTCAGCCATGCAAATGCAATGCTTTCATCGATCAAACTTTGAACTGCCTTTATGAAGGACTTATATATTATTTATGCATTAAAAACTAAAAGTAGGTAGTTGGCTATAGGCTACGCTACATGGAGATGCTTTATACATATTCGTATTGCCTACAGTTACATTGTGTACTAAAAGCATGGGAAGCATTTAATTAAGGAATCAATTTGTGTGAGAGAAGAGGCAATGAATTAATTCTTGATTATTATTCGCACCATTATTAACTAAATGTACATTACAAATAAGTGGAAGTAAATGCAGTATTAGAGGCGATGAGCATAGCATACTTTACGTACTTATATATTTGTTTTTGCACGTGATCAATGTAATGTTATTCCTTGGTACTAGGCTTGGTATAAAGGAACAGGTAATAAAATTAGAAATGGTCCGTAAATGATGCCACCCAAATTATCCCTTTTATTAGACCCACCCACCCCTTATCATCACTTTTTACACTACTAAAATGGCTATCTTTAACATGGCATGCCATAAATACCCGACTACACCCACCCACCCTAATGACACTATTTATGGACGATTTCAAAGGGAGTGATGGAAGAAAGGGAAGTCCATAGCTGCCGCTGCACTCACAGAAGAGGTGCATGTGACTTGGTGACATTTGAAAGTCCAAGACTCAAAGAGTAATGATTAAAGGTTAGCTTTAAAGTTTGTATACTCAACGTCCTGCCTGCTAATTATTAAACAAGCTATTTCCAAAGCTTGTGGCTTGAGGTCATCATTACTAACTAGTACGCTAAAATGGCAAGTTCTTGCAGATATTGTAGCCTATTTGGCCAGGGATTGTCCCGATTTATTCCCAGCAATGTGAGGTAAGAAAGCGTTTGTTTTTTATTTTTAATCTGTTTTTATTAGTTGTTAGTTTTTGTATGGTCATATACTTTAGGTTTGGGGTTATAATGTTATGTTAGGTAATGATTTTATTCTGTAACCCTGCTGTTTTTATTTTCGCATATGAATGATGATGACCGCATAAACTATTATGCTGTTATATAATTATTACAAGCGTAATTGGTGCATTTCGACAAAAATAATTAAACCAACCAAACCGTGGAATTTAGCAAGCATTATTAGTCCCCTCATGTATGGGTGATGCTATGGGTGATGCGATGGTACAAAATTAATTTCAAAAAGTAAAAAGTGTAATGGATCATAAACCGAAACCGACTAACCTTTAAATATATACTGGATTAAAAAACGACTAATATCATTAGGACATGAATTAAAGTTGTCTAATAGGCCTAGTATTATTGTTGTTTAGGTTTTTGCAACAAGTTAGCCTACCTTCAGTTTAATTTTAATCGCTAATAATGTAGCTTCTTGGTAGTTAAGTTGGTAAATATTAATTAGTATACTGTTAGCAATGGACCTCTGTAACTAGGCAGTTCTTTAGTAGATTGATAATTTTTTATTATTTTCATTTCTAACACATTTTTGATGTGCTGTTTGTTTTCTTAATGGTATAGAACTGGATGGTATAGAAAATTGTTCATAATAATATATGAGTCGGATGTACCTATATTCACATTAAAATTTTATAACATTGGGAATGAAATCCAAAATTATTTACAGTACGTGTAACTATGATTATAATCTATTAGGAGAATAAGTACAACAGCTGCCAAAAATGAAGGTCAGCCTGAAGGGTTTTTGAGCAAGCTCTTCGTCCGAAAAATTGAGCCCACTAAAGAATCCCATTCAACCATGCTGTCGGACAAGGAAGTTATTTATGAAATGCAAACGCATCAAGTAAAGCCAGCTTTCTTGGATAAATATTTGGCTAATTAGTAAGTCAAGCTGTTTTTTATTATTCCTAAGCAGTATTATATTCTTATTATGTAATTAGTAAGTGTGTAGTACTATTATTAAGTCAATCACGTTGCATTACAATTTACAGCGGCAGGCACGTAGCTTTAACTAATGAACTGAAGACGGGAGAGCTTGTGTCAAGTTGGGTGGTCTCCGTTGGTGATCAGGACCAAGTGATACATATATGGAAATACACGGGAGGCTATGCTGTTGTCGACAAATCATTTAAATCACTCAAAGAAAATCCGGTATGGTTACAACTTGCAATGTGGCTCTTGAAGAAGTATTACGATGTAAAATTAAATTTACGTTGCTTATTGAATAGTTAAATGAATCAAAAATATGATTTTGTCACCGTATAATAGGACAGTAAGTTACTTCTAAAGGAAAGATTGGAGTGTCTTCGAGTAAGGCAAACTCAGTTCGTGCTACCATTCAGCTACTGGCCTCAGCCGACTCCAAGGAGTGGTGGAAATATTTACGAGATTCGAAGTTATATTTTAAAACCAGGTACCATGATCGAATGGGGAAATAACTGGGCTCGAGCAATTAACTATCGTCAACATAATGAAGAGGCATTTGCTGGTTTCTTTTCGCAAGTTGGTCGTCTGTACAATGTTCATCATATTTGGTGTAAGTGGTAGAGTTTCCTATAGCCTTTTTTTGCACGAATATAAATATATATGTGAAGGGAGAGTACTTAATTAATAGCAACGTCTACATTATTTGCTTCTTTATAGGCTATAAGGATTTGCAGCAAAGGAAAAAGACCCGTGAAGCCGCATGGAGAAAACCAGGTTGGGATGAGTGTGTCGCATATACTGTGCCTCTGATTCGTGAAATGGACTCTCGGATTTTGGAACCCACGTCATTTTCTCCTAGTCAGTAGTGTGGACCTTTGTGAGCAACAATAATAATGCAAATATTTTTTTTAAATCACGAAAAATGTCGTAATTTAGGAAACATTTGTATTTCAAATCATTACTTTGGAATGAAAGCTTATAATTTACGAGATTTATAATAAAGCAGGCAATGAGAGTGCGAATTTATGAAAAATGTTGAAGTTGAAACTCACTAGTGTTTAAAAAAAATTACGCTAACAATAATCTGTGTATTCAAAGACGTATAAAATATTTGAGTGGAATAATAGTAAATATATATTGTAGATGTTACATCTGTTATACTACTAAACTGATGTGATGTATGAAGTATGTGCTTCAAATAAATTTAAAGTACTATAGGTAAATATAAATATTACATCAAAAACAATTATTATTGGTGTACTAGCACATTTATTGAGATCACCTTTTAAAATGCATCTTGAGTCAGTCAACATAAAATATAGGTACAAATCAAGTAGTTTATCATCCAATGCCTCTCAACAATTAACAATTCCTTTGGTAAAGATTTTCTTCAACATTAATGTAAGTGCTAATTACATATTTATTATAACGCACACCATTCGGTAAAATTCACTTGAGAAGGTATGAAAGCAAAAAATGGACACGAATGTTGTACAAACGAATGAGATAACTGACTCCAATAATTAATTAGCAGCAGTACCGAGACCAACATGCTTCCTTACTTGGTTCATATCTTCAAATTTGATAATAAATGGCTCGGGACTCAAGTCCTCATCCTCAGAACACCACCACGTTTCAGAATTCATAGCGTCAAATTTAGAAAAAGGTCCTAAGTAAATAGGAGAATTTTAACATTAAGGTAGTTCGTAAACTAAATTTTGAGAATACTGTAACGTTATGGTAGCCGTATAGTATTAGTTATTTAAGTCAATGAACATAACATTCCAGATATTTTGAGTGCTTTCCCGACTTCAATCATAACTACGCACATCTTTCTTTAATTTATAAACTAATCCGTAAGTAATATGCCAAAGCAATTAGATGTATTATTTATATTAAAGCTGTTATTAGTAGGTACTCACGAAAAAGTAGGGCATTTGGCTTATTTTCCCCTGGGCTTAACATTTTCATGAAAAGCTTCGCCTTCGTTAGTTTGACAACGGGTTCAGAATCTTTTAGAATTAGTTGCTATAACCAAATAGCTTCAAATTAGTCAAACTTATTTAAGTAAATGATTATAATAAGATTTTTATTCACTAGCATTTGTTTTCAATGAAGCATTCATTCACTTTGTATAAATGTCCGAGCATATATGAACTTGCAGGTTGAAGGTAAATAAAAAACTAAAAAATATACATTAAAAAAAACACAGGAGTAGAAAATTTTCTCAAGAGTGTACTTACATTAAAATAGAAAATATCTCCAATACTTAATTCTTCGATAGAGTTGACGGGATCACTCATTTCGGTTACGCTTTGTACTGCAGCAGGTGTGACGGAACCCACGAGAGCATTATTACCATTTTTGTGCTGCATTTGTTTCAGCTTTCGGTTTTGCTTTTCTACAGCTTTCGCCTCTTCTAATTGAGCTTTAGTCTTGATGGACGTCTTCTTTCCTTTTCGTTTAGTTATCCCTAGTTTGCCCTTTGATTTACAGACTCCATCCAAAGCAGTTACTTGAGCATCAGAAGACTGTTCTTCAAGTGGAGAGTGAGAAGAAGTATAGTTAGGGTGTTCACAACGCTCGTGAACCTTAAAGGCAGGAGCTACAAAATCCGGAGTCGAAAAACGATAGCATTCTTCACGAATATACTCAACTGCGTCAGCTTCGATTTCATTCATTTGCTGATCGAGGACATGTCCCTTTCTTTTATTCCGGCTACGATGCCGTCGTCGACGTCTTTTCATAAATTCAGGGGTATCATTAAGGACCGCTGCTTGACATCCACATTGTTTACCCTCGGAATCATCTTCCTCTTTTGTTTTATCGTCAGTTAACTCATCAGGAACAGTTGTAGTTGTAGTTGTGGTGCTTGTGCTGACAGCGACTAAATACTCTTCCACATCTTCCTGTAATAATACAGCATCATTGAAACTCGAAGGAGTCTCAACATTATTTACCTTCCCTTGGGACTTCTTCCGACTACGTTTCCTTTGTCGCCGGCGCTTTCGGCCTACAACAAATAATTCCTATACAAAACAAAGACAGAACATTATTGACTGACTTAAGAGAAAGACAACTTTATTAAAAATAAATTTGACACTGTCCTCCAATGAGGATAGCCCAAAGGACTCAGTAACAGTCTCATTATTTTAAAATATTATTAATGTATTATAGTAAAAACAGAGGTAAAATTTTTTAAACAATGAAAATTAACCGTTTGAGCTTCTTCTGTAGTAGTAGTAGAGGTTGAAATCATGATAGGTGGTTGACTAAAAAATCCTGGTATAGATTTTCTTCATAGAGACACAATATAATGATATTATTGCCCCAATTTAAATAAATAAGCATCAACAATGTACCCCGTAATAACTTTAGATACCATTATCCTACGCCTCTTTCCTTATCACAAAAGAATTTTGCAGAAATTATTGCTCTACGGTCTAGGACCGATAGACAACCCGGACATGCTACAGACACAACTAGCCCAGTCGTCGTGGGAGGTCCTTTCGTATTCTAATAGGAAACTACACGTTTCGTCCTATCCTAGCAAAGCCTTGCACTTCGGACTTCGGAGAGGAGACCATTAAGTTGAAATAAGTTGTGCACTTCCTTGTACCGTGCACTGTACCGTAGACATCTCATCAGGTCAGGCAATACTGGCGCCTGGTTCCACTGCATTGTGATTGTGATAAAAGTCCCATCACCAAAATACAGAAAATCAAGACACAAAAACTACAAGCTATTTGGCAGTTTAAAAAGCCCGCTAAATTTACCCAATACATTTTACCAGCGGAATACGAAATAACTCTATTCGGATTCGGAAAGCTCATGGGCAATGAGCTAGTGTGTGCTTCTTCCCAGTCAGTGAGAGATGCGAGCGTAGCTGTGCATTGTATTCTTGTATTTATAAAAATAATCTGCTTGTTTCTGCGTAAGATTCGATTTCAGTTTGAAGTAAATATTTGGAATTTGTGTGAGTTTGACTGTGTTTCTGAATTTAAGATTATTAGTAAGTGTAGCAGGTAAACAATCTCCTTTAAAAACTTTAAAAATAAGTGTGTTCTTAAACTTGTTCTTATTTCTCGTGTATTCTACATAATTGGTTCGCCGAAATGGCCAACCGAACTGTCAAAGATGCAAAATCTATCAAAGGAACAAATCCTCAGTATTTAATTGAAAAGATCATCCGATCCAGGATATACGACAGCAAGTACTGGAAGGAACAATGTTTTGCTTTAACAGGTTAGTATGAATGTTCAATGAGTTATAGAACAATTTTATTTTTTGTTTTTTTGCCCAAGCTTGGTTTGTGTGGGATTATGTAGACCGGTCAGTGATTGATTTTAAAAAATTGATAATTATTTACTTTTCGTAGCTGAGCTTTTGGTGGATAAAGCAATGGAAATTAAGTTTATTGGCGGTGTTCATGGAGGAAACATTAAACCAACACCATTTCTGTGCCTCATTTTGAAAATGCTCCAGATTCAGCCGGAGAAAGAAATCATTGTGGAATTCATTAAAAACGGGGATTTTAAATATGTTCGTGCACTAGGGGCGTACTATATGAGGTTAACGGGAACATCTTTAGATTGCTACAAATATCTTGAGCCTTTGCTTAATGATAATCGCAAGCTCCGTAGACAGAATAGGAGCGGAGGTAATATTGGAGTTTTAATTCAGTTTTACATTTTTAATTATAGTAATATAGTTTTTTATTTGTGTTACGTATATTTATTACACTAGTGTTCGAGTTGGTTTACATGGACGAGTTTATAGATGAGCTGTTGCGTGAAGAGAGAAGTTGTGATGTCATCCTCCCGCGGATTCAGGTATTTAATGGTTTATTTGATACATTCTTACTGTCCTCTATCTGTTTGCTTTTTATTTAGAAATATTAGTTTTATTTCTACGTATATACATAATTTGCTCACATAGCAGGGTCCGTCCTAAAGGGGATGACAGTGACAGTGATCACACCCTAATGACCCTAATGGTGATCAGTATCCGCCTTTCAAAAACTGCCGCCTTTAAAAATCTATGTCATTGATAGTGATATTGCGTATATAGTCTGAACTACCTATACTTGTTCTTTCAGCTCCGTTCTCCAGACTAGTGAAATCATAAAAGTTTTTCAGTCCTTTTTTTAAATATGTCACCATTAAAACACAACTTTTCCTTTAATTTCAGTTTTTTTTAGCTACCTGATCAGCTCGAAGCGCTTGAGATTTTTCAAACTTTTTTCACGCAACGACCTGTATCTTTTGCAAACTTTAATTATTAATTATTATGACATATTATTATTAATTTCAGACACAGTATTATTGTGTACATACAGGATTAACAGACAAGTGTAATGATGCAATATGCTCCACCATAATTCGAGTGTGTAAAAAGATATAGGTTCTTAAAGATAAAAACAAAAAGTTTTAAAAATATAAACCGGATCACCATTAGGACTATATATATTATATTTATATTGAGTGTATCCAACGCCTTTTTTCAGAAGCGACATGTTTTAGAAGAAATGAACGAACTACAACCTAGAATCTCCCTCTTGGATGACGATGATGACGATGGGGAAGAAGTTGAGGACGATGAAGATGACTACTATGAAAAGGATTCCAAGTCAATTAGAAAAGAAGAACGAAGTAAAAAAGATTCAAGCAAGTCTTCCGAAAAACGTCGCCACCGCTCTCGGTCACGTTCATCTGAACTGTCTCGATCTCCCTCCTGTGAGTTATTAGCTCCCTTCACTTATTTTAGGCTTATAATTTAACTTAACAATGACTAGCTAGAAAATTATGTAACGAATTTTAAAAATTATGAATAGTGGAACCTGATCGAAGACATCGAGATCGACGAACTGATAGAGATCGGGAAAGCAGGAAGGCTGTTGAACCAGTTCGAAGGCGAAGTAGGGAACGAGATTATGACCGAAACCGTAGAGCAATACGAACTTCGCCTGGTAAGCTACCTTATTCATTAAGTCTTCCTAGTCAGTTACTATTACAGTTGCACTTAAAATAAAAATATGTGTTGAAACTTATCCTGTCATCATCCTAATTAGATAGGCAAAATTAGTGTAAAATTGGATATCGCCATCACAGCAATACAATTTAGTAATACTATTCAGATTCAGGAGGACATGGATTTCCGAACTTTCGTAATAAATTCAATGGATGGTGTGCGATAATTTGACACTGGCTCCTGCTTATGCCTATAACTGTAGTGACAATAGAATCTTACATTGAATTTAATTACGTTTTTGTAAACTTACAATCAGATTTTTCGTCATACATTGCCTGCAGTGAAATCAGTGCTCAGTGGAAATTAGCTCAAATTAAAATTAGAACAAGCTTTAAATTTTATGCACAATTAATGTAACTAACACATTTCAATAAATTATATTATGTGTGTTTTAGATAATATAATGCATTTCCCGTTCCGTGCTACATGCTCACTTTTATTCGTATTAACGTTGAATATGTTTTTTTTTAGTTGAATCAGACAGAAGGAACAGAGATAGGGACCGAGGAGATAGAGACCGTAGAAGAGAACGGGATCATGACAAAAAGAAACGAAGTGGCGAAACCTCAAGGCGAAGAAGTCGAAGTAGGGATCGCGATTATGAGCGTAAAAAATCTTCTAGACGTTAGACTACAAAATAGCACTTCTTGTTTTCATTTTCTATCTAAAAACATTGTCTTAAAAAGTTTGTAATATTTAATTTCTACGTATATATAGTAACTTGTATAAATTGATATTTATGCAGTCAGCAATGTCCTTAATGATGAATAAATTATAGATTGTCACTTTTTTGACTATCACTTGTTTATTAAAGAGGAATTGGATGCATTTTTGGTAAGTATGTACATGCATACATTTGCAAAAATAATGAAATTATTGTCAACTAATTACACCTTGCTAATTTTTATTATCACATCGCGCATCTCAATACTAACCTAAATGCGCATTGTTTTGATCGGCTGTCTCGAGTAAATTGTAGTCTTTGTTCCTCATTCACTGGTCTCAGAGAAACGAGAGAAAGTAATTTTGATAAGATATCATATCGAAAATCTTAACTATACCCTTGCATTTTGCAATGTGATACAGCACTACAGAGGCTGCCTTGAAAACTAGCTGCAGTGAATGCCGCATGGTTAATAGCATTCGGGGCGTGAATAAATTTTCGGGCAGAACACAGTAATGTTTCCTGTACATATTACGACTGATGGTCAGAACAAGATACATATTGATGGGGGTATTTCGTACCTGTAATAAATGTATGAATTGCTCGCTAAGATAAGTTATAGAATCGAATATACAAATTGCGAAAGTGAGCTTCATATTCTCTTCATTGTAAATCGGGCACGGAAAGTAAATATTACAGCAATGTTTCAGGTCATTGGTATCCATATTCCATATACCAGTTGATCATGCTCGTATGAATGTAGTAACAAATGAAGACCAAGATGTATTTTATGATATTCATTTTCAAACCCAATACATGAAGAAAAAGTGTACATATATATAGGTAAGGTACTTTATGAAAGACTAGAATGTATTTTCGCACGTTGTATTTTCGTTTAGTTTGCCAACGCAACCCAAAACAACTTCTTCAGTGTAAGTAATGTGTAGTTGTCTAAATAATTTTATTTGCAAATAATGAAACTGCGGGTAATAATGACAAAATCGTATCCAGAATTAAATGCAGTTGAATGAACTGAATTGTTAGGAATTATTATTTTATTTCACATAATAATAATTCACCATAAAGATTAACAATCATCATAATTAAACCTTAATATAACTGTCATCTATTATCATCATACATGGTAATGCAATGTCTTTAAATGAACAACTCAAATTTCCAATAAACTGTATCGTTTACTGTGTAATAAGACAAGACACTGAGGACGATTCATGTGTTTTATGCTTATCGTTAATGTGTTGTTTTGATGTAAACGGCACTGTCGGATCTTCATATATATATGTATATGTAGTTATAGTGATCGTTTCATTGGCTTCCTTTTCCCCTTCATGTTAGTAGCCTATAGTACTACATATTAGTAGAAGTAGAGATACGAGACGAGTAGAAAATACGTGCTAACCTGAAATCTGTTTATTTGTATATGAATCTTTTTTTTATCGTAATTTTGCAGTAAAATTTTAACTTTTTTTAAATGTATTTTATGCCTTCCGTAACATTTTTATATATACTTAGATACTGATAATTTTTTTCGGTCATTCTCAGAAATCGGAAGGATTATTGGCTGTACACAAGTTATTGAATACAATTTATTTTAAAATGTCAGTAAATATTAGCATAATATATTACTTTTGAATCCTAAATAAAATGAAACGTGTTTTTTTTTGTCTTTGCTTTTAGTTATTTCTTTACAAGGAATTAATTAAATCCCATGGATATATTAGCACTTCCAAAAATATTATGTATAGGGTGTAGATTATTATAAAGGAGAAGGTGGGCGGTTGAGTTTGACTTTTGTTTTTGTTATTTATTTTTTTTGGAGTGTATGTATAATGGGCTAATTGAAATGGACAGAGTAAAAGTCTGTGTTTTGTGGTGGAGAGATCCTCTTGATTAATTTCTGAGTTGACGTTTCGTGTAAAATGTGGATGGATGCTATGGATGTTGACGTTGATGGAGGCACCAAAGGAATGTAAAAATGATGGATGTGCGCTGTTGGGATTACAGCTTAAATAAACATGAAAATTCCTGGTACAAGAAATAACAAGAGATGGAAAAGATGATGAGGAGTGTCTGAGAGTTGGGGTTGAATGTTGGAACAGATCCATTACACTCGTCTTCATCACAACAATACATCTCGGATATTTCGACAGTCCCAGCTTTTCCATCACCACCTTTATCTACTGGTGAGGCTCCTAGTAACTGTCGAACTAGGAAGTAACATTCAAAATATTATACATTATGTAATGTTCCAAATTGAAGGACTCTCCCGTCAAATTATCATTCAGCATACATGCTAATATTTTGAGTGTAAAATATAAAATCTCATGGAATTATGGAGTCCAGCACTAAAGGATTAAGGAAAGGCGGGGGATGTGTGTGTGTGAGTGTGCACAAAATAAGTCTGTAAAATAATGTAGGGATCGGCATGGGATGATGGGATTAGTTTTTTAACTCAACCGTGTACTGGTCCCGGTATCGGTACTGGTGCTATACTGTGTGCTGTGCTGTGCGGTGCAGTAAAGGCAGAATGCTAGCGTGCTCCCTGTCAGTTACATACATGGTTGTCACAATTCATTAAATTGCTCTCTGACACTATACGGTGGGGCTGAAATCGATTTCAAAAATTACCAGTCGTATATAGTTCCCATTCAACTGTCCATATATCTTTTCTCTCACATTGCTTCTAATCCCCTCGTTGTATTCATAGTAGACGCAATTAAATTTTTACCCTACTACTGTCCATTCTATATTTTATCTCTATCTCTCCGTAGTATCCTAGTTGTAGGGCACTCTGATACTCTGATATCATTAATTTTAAGCAGATCATGGGTGCAGAGAACATACGTTAAAGAAACTATCCTCACAAATTTCTCCATTATTATCCGGAACAACTGGTCTATACTCTCCACATACACCACGGCTACACGGATTAACGGTTAAGATTAGATTCCAAAGACATTACGATTAGCCCATTAGCCATTAAGTATGACTGTTAGACTGTATAAATTCCCTTTCCATTCCCATTATTACTTATACATATACCCTGATAGAATACTATATGTCTCTGACTTAATCATGAACATGGCAGCTATATGTCAGTCCTGAGTGTGCCTTACATGCATACTTGAAACGTCTGAGAAACAAAAACGAGAACAGTGGTGGTGGCAAAGGTCGTCATCAACATATATAAAATGCTTCCTGGGTATGGGTTCGTATCTGTCGGTAACATGGGTAATTCAGTAATTATTGTAGTCTGGTCCCGATAGTCCAATCTGGATCATTTCCTGCTGACTAGCTAACTTGATGAGAACATGTCAAAAACTTACGAACGAAACTTTAGTAATCAGGAAGTTAAATCTTGAACTTTTCTTAAATAATTGGAACAAATGGAGGAATTCCATCATTCCCTGGAAAAATGACGCATTGGTATCTTCAACTTATCATTTCACTTGCCTTTAAATTTAATTGCCTTGGATTAGTTGGATTGGATTTATTTTTTACTTGGATTTAATTAGGTAACACACTGTTCTTACTAAATAGGGACAAGGCAACTTGTAATCAATACTTCTTTTGATGAGTTAATAAAAAGCTTATCGCCAACATTAATTAATGTCCTTCAGACTAACTAACTGGTAATTAGTAAGTCAAGACAAGTACCCGTTCCCCGTACCGTACCATATAATGTGTCCAAGTATTTTCAGATATGGTTCCACGTGTAGGTTGTCATACAAGTAAGGTAACGTTATCTCCAATCTCAAATATTACAAAGGTACCACCTACCTACCTACCTACCTACCTACCTACCTACCTACCTATACATAAGCATACAAAATTCATGGCACCTTCCTCCCCATACCTACTACATGCATGCACATAAGTCCTTCGTACAATGTCAATTAATTATTCCAGAGTATTTAGCACAGCAAAGAAAATAAAGAATAATAGTATTACAAAAAAAGAAGAAGAAAAGATAAAGATGATTTATCTGGACTTACTCCCTTAAATCCCAAAACAAATTATACACTTATGAATATAAGCCAAGAGACTACAGCCAACAAATCTAAAAGTCTATCTACAGACGTCTCTCTCCAACGTATACGCAATCCGGGGAGGGGACTTTTAGTCGAGTAAAAGAAGAAACATACTAAGCTGTGAATATATCTACATACCTGTGTTTTGACAACTACAATTTGTCCATGCTTTGAGAGGAGTATGTACAGGAATTTTTTGGGGCAGGGATGTGCGTGACTGGAATGAATTTATGGAGTGTATTAAATATGGAATTACTTGTTCTTTGTTTAGGAGCATAGTTTGTAAGTTCTTCTGGCTTAGATTTTGGTTTGATGAGTGACCGAGGTTTCCTGGTTGGGACGCGTCCGGTACACAATTTAGAATCTCCACAGGCTCGATCTACCTCTTCATTTACTAGGACCATTTTCTGTAAAATATTCACAATTCCTCAATGACACTCCGCACAATGACGCAACCATTCCTGGCTCAGACTCACGATAAATATGTACAGACAAAACATAATGGTTCTGTCCTAACATTACATTAGGTAGCTTCTGTCTTATCTTAAAAAAAATATATTACCTACACTATGTTTGAATAATACCGTATTTACGTCATAAGCTTTTTTTACAGCTTTCAATCCTTCAAAAATAAAACATTTTTAATCCTACACTCAAACATATTTCAATGTTTAGTGTCTGTCCTGAAATAAAAATTCAACTTACCACTACCGCTACTACAGTAGGTAGTTGACTTTTTTTTCAAGGATAATTTAAATTCCAGTTTAGTTAGACATGTAAGAATGCAATTGGAGCAATACTAAGAAAGCAAACTCCACTCAGCTATGTCATTCATAGCACTTTTAGTTTTAGTCCTCCTTTTATGACTCCTCAAAAAAATATGATGCTCAATTAAACTTTACTGTTGCAATGACTAAATTAAAATTGGTCGGGTGATGATGATTTTGATCTGGATATTTGCACGGTGCATATGGTGTATGGAATGGAGTATAGAATAAAACGTTTTGCATTCTTAATTCTTTTAGAACGGAATATGAAATGTTCATATTTGTAGATTTTAAGTAAAGCAAAGTATTTTATTGCCCTTCAAATTGTGTTTGGATTAGAAATACATAGTTTACTTTTATTCCTTTTAAAAAAAAATGCTGGGGGTTTGAAAATTCCAAAAACTAAAATTCCGCATAGTTATACATTTATAAAGTAAGTATAGGGCAGGGTCCTCCAATTCCACACACGTAAGGAACGATGTAACAGTCGTCTCCAGATTTAAATGGTTCATTCGTCTCATTTACATATTATGGAGAAAATCCCATTTGAGTCATGAAATGAAAGGATATACGGGAGAGGCAAGTGAAAATTCTTGCATTCCACACAGTTTAACCCAATTCCACGAAGGTCTCTCAACTAATAGCTACTATACATTTGTGGTTATGTCACCCGGTGACGTATATTACTCAGAATATTAATTTCCTCATGTATGCACGTAGACACGTGTACATACCTACTATGTGTTGCTCCTGCCGCGCCGAGGTCCTTTCCTTTTTCCGTTTTAAAATATTAAAGTGTCTACACTACAACCTGACTGCTGCTCATATGTACCTACCTTCTGCCTTTATGGGAGGAATGACAGAGTGAAACATGTGCGTTTTTGCTCTTGTACATTATTATTGTATAGGCTACAATTTTACACGTTCCTGTACAAGATAGGATGTACCTACTACATGGACTAACTTGCGGATTAGTTATTACTTATTACTCCTTGCACATAGTTCCCCTAATAGTTCTATTATTCCTATTCCTACTGTATAGCTGTTGTACTGGACTTATCTGTACACAATCTTGTGATTACACAGTAGTATACTATAGACTCGTTGGAGTGCGAGGGAGGAGAGAAAGAGCCACTTACAATGCATCTGTCTTCCTTCTTGCCACAAGCTCTGGTAGAATTGGCATCGTATTTGGGCTCTGTGCAATCTTGACAGACGATACAAGTAATTGCCCAGGCTTGACAGAGACAGACAAGGAAAGCCACGGAGACAAAGAGAAGTTGATGTGAGCCACTCATCATCCTGAGAAGTAGTTGAAGAAGGTGAAAGGATGTATGTACTTTCTCTTAATTTTATTCCGAGTACCGAGAGAGAAAGGAAGTAACTTCCTCTATGTCCTGTATATGGCGAGTATATGGGCAGAGGAGTAGAGGAGTTGAACACACGGTCGGTGACTGAGTCTGATTTTGCTCCAATATAATATAATGTATCTCCCCAGTCTCGACACAGACACACACAGACACACACACAATATCAATATATAAACACTATCCCGTGAGCAGACAGCGACCAAATCTTCTCTTCCCTTCCTCCACTCGGGTTTCTGAGGCGGCTCTTGAAAGAATAGAATCCAAATCAGAATTAACTCTGTGTGTGTGTATGAGAGGCGAGAGAGAGAGGGAGAGAGAAAAAGACAGAGGCACAAAACTAAACTGATTTCACCATTTAACTCCCACTTCACTTGATATCTGTAAAAAAAAAAGACGAGACAGTTGAGTACAAATGAACTTCTAATCAACGACTATTCAAGAGGTACGAGTACGAGTCCAAGTCCGAGTACGGCTGAGTCCAGTGGATGAGTAAACATTCTCTTTCTGATCCAATCCCAAAACTCAAATGTAAATGGAAGTGCCGGGCTGTGTGGGGAAACTTGGTTCGGTTTTGGTATAATTATATTTGTTATGTAATGATAGAGAATAGAAATATAGACTACAAAGCTCCAAGTGGATTTTTTCTTTCTTTCTTTTTTTCTTTCTTTCTTGTATTTAAAAAAAATATAGAGATAATTTCCTTCGCCTGAGTCTGATTGCTCCTGTCAGAGGAGGTTTCGTTTGTGAAGAGTAAATTATTTGAGCCGTCCGGCTATAGTCTCGAGTTTGAGTTCCTCTTTGCTGACGACTGGAGTTTTTCGTTGAAATGTTAGTTAATAAATGTCGTGATTAATCAGCTCCCGTACACTAACTATCCATCTCTCTTATTGTTAGTTGTTCCTCGCTACCCTCGTCGTTCACTCATGTATTGGGAGAGAGTAATATCTAAGATGCTTCACGCAGTAGCAGAAACAATTCTCAAAACTTGTATTATATTTGAGTGAGGTGAGCTCCCAGACTAATTTCCTTCAACTTGAGGAATGAGTCAGAATGGAAATTTAAGTTGATTAATGGCAATCACCTGCACGAGAGTTAACTCGAAAATAAATAGAGAAGAAAACACTGACTGTGGATGAACCTTCAAACGGAGTAGCGAACTGGGAGCTTGGCTAATGGTCGGTGGTGAATGGGGGATGAGGACTACTCGTGTAGTATATAGACGACTCCTGAAAAAGTTGGCGTATGAGTATCTCAAGTGAATCCTGCTTGATCGAAAGTGAAAATACTGAGAGAGAGAGAGCGAGAGAGAAAGGAGAAATATAATTCAAATGTCCATAAGAGAAAATTGGTTAAATGCTTTTTGGCTTGCTTGTATATTCAGTGATCGTAAAGCACATGTCAAAAGTCTTAAAGTCAGATTTTTTTTTAAAGTGTGAGCAAGGAGGCGTGATGGTCTTGAGTGGTCACCTTTAGTATATACATACCATTTTATAGTGTATTAAACACTGTGACCATGCTATTTACAGCATTAAAACAGTGCGATAAAACGGGCAAGTTATAGAGTTATAAAGGTGCGGTGGTCCGAATTCTTGTTTTTTTTACTAGGCCAAGCCATTCCTCTCCCTCCAATGCATAAAATCTACATCTATAGGCATCTGCATGAGTAGTTGGAACTAGCTATAGGGCATCTCTAATCTCATAGTGAACAACAAAGTAAAATAGGTACGAGCAAGTGCTATAGTAAGTAAATGTAAAGTGTACCTACCTCCCTATGTACATCGTAGCGCATATATTACTACTGTGTAGATGTACTGGAGAGGTATGTGAATATGCACGTATGGCATATATGCTGAGAAGGTGGCACTCGTGAACATGGTGTATGAATGTAATGACCAAGGGAAAATCATTCTCTCTCTGTTCTCAAGTCAAAATAAGTTTTCATTTACTTAAGACCCCACTACTAGAAGCTTATCTGCACTCTTCTGACTATATGGCTCAGGTAGACTTTGCGTGCTCCTGATTGGAACCGGTAAGGAAAATGGTCAATTGAGCTGGAGAAAGTTGGTCAATCCTTGAGTTAGTCTGACGTTCCCTTCTTATGGAAAACGTGTCACGTTGAACCGAAAGGATTAACCTTTGGGAATGGGAATTATCACTGCATGCTCCCTCTCTCCCTCTCCCCACATTGTTTTCACCCGAAAATTCCAAAGAGTTTTGACACGACATCATTTACACAAGAACGACGACAACGTCGTAGTATAGTACACCTCTCTTTCCCTCCTTTCCGTCCCAAAACTCACTCTCAGTCCACCGGGACAAGCACACAAGTCACAGGAGTACATGTGATTCCTCACTCATTTATGGGACTCGGATTGGTCCTCCTCACATAAAATTAACACATAAGACGTTGGAGGAAGAATTTATACCTTGAGAATACATACTTCATTTTTCATTGACAGACATTCATCTTCTGACATAGAGAGGGTCAAATATTTCGAATACTTTTAAATAGAGATTAAACTCTGGACTGAACTGTTAGTTTAAAATCTGAGTGCAGCAGCAAACTATATCCACTCACAAGTACCTATATACTTTTTTTTAAACTTTATAATGTAATTTAAGCTGACGAATGAATCAGGAATCCAGGAATGTTGGTTGCCGTCTGAGTACATTGAAATATATAGAGAGATAAAATTTAAATTCTATCAACCTCGCGAATATTTCTCCATGAAATACCAAGCTGGTTCTAATCAGCATCAACCCTGTTACATTTCTGCTTTATACTAGATAGTATTAATCTAGCCTCAGCACTGCTCCATAGCTATCAATACAATGTAGCCCTATGCACGTAATAATTATCATATAGACAGGTATATCCATGTGTACTTGGCCGAATCCAAATCCGAACCCGAATCGCCTCTCATCGTCAGCTTCCCTATGCCTTCTAGGCTTCTGCATAATCTCACAGTAGGTATATAGTTTTGTATTTTAATAATATATATCTGCACATACATATATTTGAATGAAATCCACCGTGTTTGCTACAGTAGATCTCCTGAACATGAACAACATAGATAGAATTATTATAGTTACGTAAATGAAAATCCCCACCCACGCCATGCCACGCCACGGCGAGTCTCCTCTCTTTCTCGTCTCTAATGAGAATTGACTGAATTTAAAAAGCTGGCGGATGCGGGTCTGTAGTGAGCCAGAGGAGCTCGGGACCTGGACTCAGATTAAACACGACTCTTACTTTATATCAAAATGGAGAGTAACGAAAGTTTGAATGAGATGCTTACAACAACCTCCTCCTCCTCCACCACCTCATCCCATCTCCCATCTCCAGTCTCCCGTCTCCCGTGCATTACATGGAACGGAAACTGCGTCTATGCGAAATTCTGAACACATTTGATTTCTCTGTCTTTCGGATTCTGGATGAAAATGAAAATGGAAACAGCTCAAAAACATGGCTCCTGTACGAGGTACGATAAGTATATGTCCATATATTAGATATAGACAGACCCTTTTGGTTGGAGGAAAGTAGGCATCTGACGATGAGTATATGTAATATGTACACTCTACAACGTCAAGTATAGGATTTAAAACTATTTCCATTATAGGTCTATAACTTGTGTATATTATGAAATACATCACACCCAAATGCTAGAATACTTTCTCCCCAATCCAATGTATGTAGATACATTCATGGACATGGGTTGGTTTGGACGTGTAGACCAACTCCAATTCCAACTGCAACTACTACTATATTATATGTAAGACTATCAACCAACTTTCTCTACCAGCAGCCCCGCAACTCTTCAATGCTCCCAGAAGACGAGGGCCATAGGACCAGGACCAGGACCAGGACCAGCAACAACCCTAATGAACATCGATCGATCATCATCCAACATGTACTTTTTACTCCAACATCCGCTCTCTTTTTTTTTCTTCCCCTTCCTCCAGCCACCAACATAGAGTCAATTTAGAAGCAGGGGAAATGGACTCACAGACTCAAAATGTATACTATCCTCACGATAATTCATTTATAATATAAGGTGGTGTATAGGTTCATCAAACTCTGCCAAAATATTTCACCATAATAATAACAGCAGGGATAAAAGCGGTATTCTGATATTAAATTTTGGCAACTATATAATTTACAATAACTACGTCAACTAAATGATAAATCAACAATACCGATACCGATATAATATTTCATAGCTATAGATTAGAAAAAAATTGAAAAAATTGTCGTCGATCATTTCCTATCGTTTCATTTAAATACTATGGGGAACTACAGTACAGTATAGTAACAATATTATTAGTACAGCCCGACATCCATCGCCAAAACAGATTTTTACTGATAGGATTTTTGATTTTCCTCTAGCGTTTCAAGTGTCGGTCCTTAATCCTCAATCGTCAACCCTTGCAACTTCCTTAATGAGTGCATATAGCATAGTATATGTAAAACTCTTCTTTTTTCTATTTTTTTTTGTCGGGTCACGAACTATGCAAGAGTGTCAATGGAAGTTTTAAAAAAACAAATCTCCAGCACAATTAATATGTGATTACGGCCTGTATATACTGTTGTGGTTACTGGAACACTTGGTGTTGTGGTATATTACAACAGGACGGCGACGGCATGCACTTGCAACTCTGAATAGAGATTAAATTTAGACTTCAAAGGATATTGAAAAAGCAAATCATGGTCATGCTCGAATAAACCTGGTTTCACTTTTCGCGAAATATATAAATATAAGAAAACATTTGGTACTCGGCACGGGACTATACATATGAATGCATGTATATTATGTACGTTCTACCTATGTGTAATGTTACGTAAAGTAGGCTAGGACGTATTAATTATAGGGAGAAGGGGGCTTGGTCAAACATGTTTTTTATTTTGTAAATCTCACTTTTTATTGCGTACATGGCCCACTCTCTCTCTCAGTCCTAATAGTTATTGCCTTCAGTTTTAGATTTAGTAGAAAGTAAGACTCACTAATACTTACTATTAGTAAACGTAGCTCACATATTTCTATTCGCATATATAGAATCAACAAGGGCATCCGACTTGTTGGTGACGTATATGTACAGTACAGTTAGTTTGTGGTTTCTAGATATTTCTAATGTTATACTCATAATCAGTAGTGGTTGCTCAATTTTGTGTATAATTTTTATCAGGTATACGTATGTGTAGGTACAAATTTTTAGGAGAGACTTTTCAAGGAAAGTTCGAGTTCGACAAGGGTGTTTCATATTCCGATTAGATCATTATAACAACCACTAACAAATAAGTTTATGCCACTTGAGCTAAACTGACTTTGAGATTAAAAAATAATTAATCCCGATATGGTGCGCATAAGCGGTAAGGATAGTATAGGTAGGTAGTCGCTATGTGGATATGTACGGGCGCCCATGAGCGTAAAGTGGGGAATCGGAAAAGATGTAGTGATCATCTCAATGGCCGCTATTGCCCAATGCGGCCAATGCCTCTCTCACTCTCCATCTTGCCGTCCTTTAAAAAAAAGTAATAACACTAATATAATGCTTTTGCTTTCACTTTTAATTTTGTTTTGTTTACATATATTTTAAAGTATTATTCATTCTCTCCTGGTGGATTTGCTGCACATTCCTTGCACAAGGCTCGTCTATAAGTAATTTTGCATGATGTTTAATTTAGAAGGATTTATTATTCTTGAGGGAGCAGTTGGGAAGATGAGGCGTTTCTAGAATGATTTATGTAGTCAAAAACTTAGGAGAGCTACTGCAATTCCAAGTGGAGTCGCTCTCCTATGTACATGTATTCTATGTCCAAAACCAAAACCAGTACCAGAACCAGAACCAGAACCAGATGCAGATCCATAGATTCAGATCCAGATCCAGAATCCAGAATCCAGACGCGCACAGTACGACGAGTTTCAACTACCTACCTACTTCTACACTGCACCCCACACTCCGTTTATTTCATTTTCATTTCAGTTTCATTCTCTTTAGATATATATTATACTTGGCCATCCTGAAACTATGGAAATGTTTGTATAGTATTAAATGCTAAAATCCGCTGTACACTCCGCGGACTCCGTATTTATGTAGTCCCAGGGCTGTAGAAAGTGTTACAAGTTCTCAGCTTAGATTTTCTATTGTAAATTTGAATAACATGTACTACCTTCGTGTAGGAATGGCCTCGCAAGATTAATTTTTATACGACTCTCTCCCTGCACTCATCGCTTAGACCGAGTATACACATCGAGTCCACACTTGTTGTAGTTGTAAAAAAGAATTAATATACGTGTGTATATCTATAAACCTAAATCCATTCTATTCTCCTACAAAACCGTCAAACCGCGACGACAAAGGTTTTACACAGCCACTCCATAATTTCTCCCACCACTAATGTTGTTTCCTCTAATCCTAATCCTACATAATATATACTTGCTAATTAAGTACAATATCGTAAGTAGGTACTTGTGTACGACTATATAGAGTAGCTTATTTATATTAGCTAGGTTAGGGTCAAACGGGGATAACAACGGAATGGATAAAAAGTCTGGTCTGAAGAAGAAGAAAAAAAAGTTTAAAAAGTAAATATTCGGATTCGGGGCCAAGGGACTTACATGCATAGAGTACAGTGCTTTTATATTATTTGTGTGTTTGTTTGTTTTTAAACTTGAAAATGTAATCGGACTCTATCTGCATAGATTTTTGTTCAGACTAAACTTTACTCATTGCCACACTTGGACTTGGAGACGAAGAAAGGACGAGAGTCATTCATGCACGTCATGATTACTACTGATACGTCTCCTGACTTTTACTTTTACATTTAAAGGCTTTATATGCATATGGCAATGGCTTTGCTGTGTCGTGTTCATGTGGATACAAATCTTATTACATGCATAATCTATGTCAACATTACCTAAATGTTTTTTCTTGAGAGAATGCAAATAGTCTTCCCACCCATTCTCAAGAAAAGCGGGTGTAACTTAACACTGCTGCGAAGACGACGACGGCGACGACGACGACGACAACTCCACTCACGCACTTTATCGTCTAGCTCCAAAGTTATGTGTGACATAGTTTTCTCAGCCCGCGCGCTTGAAATCTTTGTTTTCGTTTTTTTTTTGTACTCACTTTCTCATGTCTTGGTCTATTCTACTGATATATTATAGCGCCTTGAAGGCCTTGGTTCTTGCTCCATATGCAACTTTAACTTGAAAACTTTGAACATACATCTTATTATGTATGTACACCTCCCAGTCAAAACCGAGGTTTCGGTTTACCCCGACATTACCATACCGTGTGTACGCCGTACCCGTACGTGTGTACATCATCCGCTCCGACGTGTGTAGCGTGGTCACACGCACAACTATTTAAAACAAAATTGTACCTTACTCTCATGGTGTGGTAAGTACCTACTAAAAGTACATTAGTCGAAAACTTTTAGAAGAGACTGAGAACGGTCCAACGAAACCTGGTCTGGTTCTGGTCTGGCATTGAGATTCGTATTTCGTATCCGTATGCGTACCTCTCTGTATTAAAAAGTCTATATATCTGTAGTAGGGTAAGTACAGCGGACTTTGTTTCATGTTACTGCATGGGCATGGCATACGTACGTAGGTAGTTATAACTACTATTGAATAATTGGTTTGGCGTGAAGGTGAGGAACAATAATATGAGAACATATAAGGAAGAGAGACTCACCAATTTGACTTAAAGTTTTATGAACTTTTTTGAAAAGTAGATTTTTTTAAAAATACTTGAATAACGCAACGTTTCGGACTATTCCTTCTTCAGGCGTTTAAAATCGAAGAGTAATAAAATTCCAATTAATAAAGTCGAATGTACACTAACACTTCACTCGTAGTAGTAGATGTTAGTCGTCTGTTTCATGTTTAAAATTAGTGCGAAGAAACGGATAGAAATAAGGAGGGAGCGAATGGTATGGAGAGCTGTGTCGGGCGACACAGCCTATTATAACTACTGTCTACTACTCTCAATTTATACTATAGCATCTCTCTCTGGGGATGGTGATGGTGTGACAGAGATAAGTATGCATATGCTATAGGAGTTGAATTAGTATACTGCGGGAGGAAACTGGGAGCTGGAAATGAAAGAGACGCTCACTGTACGTCGCGTCGTAGTCTCTCTCTCTCTCTCGTATTTAGATAAAAACTAAAAATATTTTACTTGCCCTGGTATTTTACCTCAGTAGGCTGTAGGCTTGATCCCTACAGCCGTACAGCGCAATAGAAGAATGTGAAAGTGTGTTTTTAGGTCTCGAACAAAAAAAAAACACTGCAATTATGGCAAATTTTTGTCTCCTATAATTAAAACAACTGCATCTATTCGAGGTATTGATGGAGCACAACCTTAAATTTGATCTTGTACAAAGATTAGTGTACCCAGCCAGATATATATCCCAATGCAGGATTTAATGCAATTTTAAAGGGCTTTTAGAAGAGTTCGTGAGACCTTTATAGATGTACGCAAGATAATTATTGGGTAGGTAGGTAGGCATAGTTCCTGTGCATTACTTACTTGGACTGTTTTGTATTTTGTACCGAGCAGAGTAGAGAATATGCTATTCTAGCTACATATTATTTTGAAGGTTTTGATGGCTATGAATACCGATGCAAACATGCCATGCATACCATTTTATATTTATATATAGTTTTATGGGAACCCACCCACCTACCTACATATATACGGTATACATGTATCGACAATTTTTTTAATTATAGTAATCTACATTACAATGCAGAGTACATTTTTTATTCATGATTTCATTTATACTTATAAAGTAATTGAAATAACAAGCATTTTACAGCTGAATTTTGGAAAGATCCGCAAGGTTATCAATTTCACTTGACATTTCAATGTGGTTTCTAAGAAAATAAAGTCATTCATTGTTGTTATAATGCTCAAATTGATTTTACAATATTAAGCAAGAATTTTAAAATCAGAGGGGCATAGTAATCTGCCAAAAAATAATTTATTATTTGAATTTGTTTTAAAATTACAGTATTCACTGTAGCTGCTCTATAACTCTAGTTTGGGTGACTACTGCACTAAAAGAACAACAACACGCAATAACCCATCCATCATTTTGCCAGCATCTTTTCATTCTTTTGACCAGCACCAGAGGAAGTGGACGAAAGGGAGGCTTGTGAGGAAAGTAGCAAGTAAATACTGTCCTTCCTTGTAGAGAAGGTAACGGTAACGATAAGGATCCTTCATAATATGCTACGTAATGAGGCGGTAATTAGAACGTTATTAATATGCTATGCAAGTCTATGATGAATTTTCATAATGCTATATATATTTCGTAAACTTTCAATGTTAATTTTACGAAATTGAGGTCACTTGTGGTAAGTAATACGTAAGTTTAGATGAGATCTAAACACAATATAAAAACCGCCTAGTATGGGGTAAGACACGCTTCATGATTTTCTGATATTTCTATACATTTGTACCCAGACTTGCTCCTCACCCACTAGTTAACCAAAAAATCCAACAATGTTCAAAAACTGTCGAAATAGTACCAAGAGTAGTATAACTCTAGATAGGATTCTTACCCTCAGAGTTAGTTAAAGTCAAAGAAATGTCAAAGATGGTATCAGGAGCTGTTTATTTTTGAAACCGAATATAACTTTTGCCGGTTGGATTTTCCTATATTTTAACTAAAATATTAAATATATAATATTGATTATTCGTGTGCTTTTTAAATAATAAATTGGTTTCAATACTATTAAAAGTGTCAACGTTGTCTATAAATTTAGAGGCACATAACTTATGCAGGTAGGTACCTACCTACTTTAGCTTCACCAATTCCAGCACCATCACTGCACCGTATTGAACCAACTTTTGTCCACGAGCTGTCTACTTAAATGCTCTTCTTGAAACTCATGTTTTTGCTCATGTTTCGAGTTTGAAAGTTTTGCAAATGTATAATACACACTAGGGACCATATACTGCTGGGATATACTACGCCTGTAAGAATAATATTATGCGTTGTATGTTTATGTGCTACTTTTCTCAGTATATCTTGTGAATGTTTATCGTCTTCGCCGTCCCACACTCTACATTATGATGAGTCCAGGAACTTAATTTAAATAAAGAAATAATGAACATAAATAACTCATTTTCAACAAGTGTTTATTCAATGCATTTATATTATTTAATACAACCAGAGGTAGTAAGGGTTGAATTGACCGAATTTTCCGAGAAAAAAAATATTATTCGTGTATATTATGTATTTTATTATATTTATAAATTCCGAGATGCGTTAAGTAAGTCATATGAGGGTCAACTCAAACCAGTAGTGTATATATTCATCATACCAAATCCAGAAGCATGCTTTAGAACCATATATTTTTATTATTTTCCCTCGTTTTGTTTAACCTGTAACTAATTGTAAAGTAAAGTATAACATATAATAAATTACATTTTGACTTATATGGAGAATCTGTACTGAGTACTATGAGTACATAATATTATACGCTTAAAACAAAAACAAAAATAAGTAATACACAGTAATTATCTTTCTTGTCTTTGATTTCTGACTTTTATATGTATAGTACTTGAGTTTCATTAAGTTCATTAAAGCTGTCATATCGTTTCCGTGTCTACTGTAATAATACTAATAATATATTTGATTAATTAAATAAATTAAATTTAAAATTATAACGATTGTGACAGACTAGAGAGAAACAAGAAAAAAAGAGAGCGCTTTACAATCAATCCTAGGGCATGTGTGTAGTACCTCGAACATTATTTGTGAAATATATATGAGGAATTAAAATTGATTAAAAAGTCTTGTCCATTTTGGTCTACACCTGTATATATTTATATTTCTATCATATGAGATTACACATTTAATGTACTCTTTTCCGTTTTGTTTGTTTGTTTGAAAAAGGGATGACGGGGGGTTGAGGGGGGGGGGGGGAGTAATACTTATTATTATAATGCTAAATAATTTTAATTTTGTTTTTTAAGATTTTTTTTTGTTGAAGATTCAAGAAAAATATTGTAAAATAAAGACATTATCATAATATTATTTTGATATCATCATGTATTATTTAGTGGTTCATAATATATAATTATTTTTTTTTCTTCATCATTTATCTAAATGGAGTCTCCTAAAAGTTTTTGAAAATTACTAGAAATATTGTAACGAGAGATTTCAAATGGATTTGAAAAGGAGCTTTTAAAATATTATAGTAATCCTTATACATAAATCGTATGTTTTAAATGTAATGTTTTTTTGTAAAGTTTATAATTATCATGAGTGTTTCATATGTTTCTCGTTCAGTCTGCAATCCAATACTGGTAACGACTACGTAGTAATAATAATAATAATAATACCTATTATTACTATTATTATTTATGAATATTATATTTTAACTTTTTATAATAATTATATATATATGTATATACAATATTAACGTTACCTTTTATACAATTGTACAGTACAATATTGATTTTTAGTATATAGCAATTATTATTATACTATCATAGTTCATTATCATAATAATAATAATAATAATAATTGTATTGTATATTATTAGTAAAAGTATAGAGATACATGCAGCAGTACGAACGAAGATGACGTACAACTTTTATAATATATATATAGACTCCTATCTTAATTAAATACTTACTAATTTTCATATTAAACTTGTTTCTCGTGATTTGGTTTATTTATTTTTTTGTGTGTTTTGTTTGATTTGGTTTGTTGTAAATCTTAAACCCTACATATTTATGATATCAGTAGATAATGAAATACATGTACCTACTATTATAATCCTAATTATATAACAAGGGTGATTATCTTTTTTTTTAATTTCCTTTCTTGGAATTTGATTTTGATTTTCAAACTTATAGAGAGAGAGAGTAATAAAGTTTGTCATCTATTTTGCTTAGAATATTGCTATATATGTAATTTATTTCCCGTCTGTGCTACTCATTATGTAATTACATATATACCTATATTATTATAATTTATTATATTACAGTAGATATTCTATATAGATGTGCCCAGTAAGTACATAAAGTACTAAATGATAATCAACTGTAGACTGTAGTAAGTACTATCTCAGTATATAGCTATACACACAAAATTATTTATAAAAAAAAACTGCCAATGATGATGATGTTCTCTGAAAATTCTAAACTATAGAGAAGGTTGAAGAGATACTGCGTGATATACGTGAGGTTCATATTATGTACGTACTGAAAACATGACACGAGCGGCCGCTTCCCCCATATCTTTTTCAGTGAATTTGAGAGGAGGAGGGTATAGTAATATATTATGTTAGGAGCAGACGTGTATTTCCTCCTATCTGTATCTCAACTCTGCTTCCGCTAAAAAAGTCAATCGAAAGACGTATGAACGACAGTAGAGTTAAAAAATACATAGGGCTGACGGACATGCTTAATATATGCACTTTACTCTCCACATGTATATGCTTATAGTTCTTTTGAAAGAAAAGAGAAGATTAAAACGAAAAACGAAACTTACTTGTGTGTCATCTACATAATATGTATGTATATTTCCGAACTATCCTTTGTAAAATGAGACGATTAGACAAGATACTTAAAAATACTCGCAGTCATATATAATAGTTGATATTGATAATAATGATGAGTCAAATGTTTATGTATTTTAATAATATTTGGTGTGGGTTTTCTTTTTCCTTTTTTTTTTTTTAGCGTTTAGCACATAGCACTCATATTGCTTTTCTCTCGAGAAAAAAAATCACAGGACTTCCTCCATGATTTATATTATGTGTAGTATAGCGTAACAATAAGTAACGTGTGAGTTTCTCTGTCGATTGTAGATATAGATGCATGTATGTAGGTATGTAAGTAGCTAAAGGTGTCCACACGAACAATGTGAACGAATATAATGATCCGACTTTGGATACTCCTATACCGTTTAGTAACTAAAATTATCGTAACTTGTAATATATATACTTCAATATTATCTGACCGTACGTAAGTATATCCAAGTATAATAATATTAATATAAATGTATGCTACTGTAACTGTACTGTATCCCCGACTTATAATTCCCAGGAATGTGTTTGGAAGAAACGATAAATTAGTTTTTGCTTTCGGAAGAGAGAGAGAGGGAGAGACAGGGAAAGAGAGAGTGTCTTTAGAATGGAGCATGTTCTGTAATGTTTGTCATCATAAATGTCTGGGGGTACTTTTAATTTTTTTTTGTAGGGGATTGTAGTTGAAACTTGTGAGCACATACCGACACCGACACCGAAACTGACTGGCTGACTGGAAATTCTGTATATAGAGTCCCAAGTCTTCTCCTTTTTCTTCCGCTGCTACTCTGTTCAAATGTAATTTCAAAATCTTAGACAATCAGTTATTAGATTCTGTTCCGTTATAGTGGTAGGGTCATCCTATGGTGATACTTGCGACAGGCAGTGGGTAGTTATAATTTGTAGCCAATAAAAGAATTGATAATTTGGCACGATAAAATAACAGCACTCCACACAATGTATCAAATTATTCAGTGTCCAAGATGAAAACATGACAGTTGAACTGTGTTATTCACTAAACTATTTTCCACTGGGACTCGGACCCGGATGTATACACGGTTCTTCTGGTTCTGACTAACAATTCATGGTGGGCAGATATCATTTTACCAAACATTCGACCACATGCAACTGGATTCTGGAAAAGTATATTATGTAAAGAGTATAGTCTGTGTGGTAGAGAAATAAAATAAATCTCTTCGCATTTTATTTAACTGAATATTTAATTTAGTTTCGGTTTTTTTCTGAGGGGGGAGGGGGTTGTGTGGGAATATAAACTGGGGACTATTTGGAGACAAGATTTAGCGCATGTCTTGGGTGAATGGATGAGGAGAGACTCATTTGCTTGCGGGTAGTGAGTTAAAATTTTAAAATCCACCAAAGCCCATATGACCTAAATCCATCCCTTCCTGTCGTAGATGCAGTCGCTGAGGATATCGCTGTCCACTTGGATTGGAGGAAGTGGTCATGGTCATGGAGTTCCCATGGGAGTATGGACTTGGTCCTGAGTATGAGGAGGGAGGATAGCCGGGAGGTCCACCATACGCCGAGGATTGGTGAAGATGGAGAGAGGCAGCTGCAGCAGCCGCCGCTGAAGAATGTGTATAACCTGTGGTTCCGTGAGGTGAGGGGTACTGACCGTGGTAGCCCGAGTAGCCGAAGAGCATCCCTGATGATGAGGGAGGAGAGCAGTAGGCAGCCGCGGCGGCGGCTGAACCCAGAGAATTGACGGGGAAAGGAGAGCTGAGCTCGGATGCATAGTAGGGTGATGATGCGTAGTGGGAAGGGCTTGCATAGGTGGACGGTGGTCCGTACGGGAGAAACCCGGATGGAGGGGGCTCACCATAATGACCATTGTGAGAGAGAGCTGCAGCCGACGCTGCATTCGATAGGCTTTGTGAATGGACAATTGCTTCTGGTAACAACCCTGGGAGACAACCACCACTCACTGGGGGAACCGGGCCAACGTCTGAGTCAGCTATGCTCGGGATTTGATCCACCAATGATTCCAAGCCGGACAATGACTTGGAGGCCACGTCGAATGACTTGGCAATCTCATACGAATTGTGACCGTGAAATGATGAGTTGCCCTGCATGGATCCTTCACTACTCCCATCTGAAATTTAAAACATTGTAAACATCATTGTAAATTAACTATCATAGCATTTTTAAAATTGGACAGCATCAATATTTTTTTGTAATGGGAATTAATAGGAATATGGAATACACTCATTATTATTTAGACTTTACACACCTCTAAGATTGACATTTGGTGGTGGTTGGTAGGACTGGTTCCGGGCTGTCAAGCTGTAGAGTCGGTTATCGTAAGAGTGGTGATGGTACGGCATGTAGGAGGAGTCATGGTTTTCGTGCGGAGGATTCATGTACAAGCTCCCGCCTGCCCCACAATTATTTGGATTTATAAGATTTTGATTGCCTTGTTGCATACTGGACACGGACATTTTGGATGATTGGAGACTACTCACGGCGGACTTTTGTTGTGCGAGAGCCTCATCCCGGGATTGACTCACAACTCCAGACAAACTCTCAAACAAGCTGTCCGTGTGACCGTTGAGAGGGGACTGAGGGGCAGAGCCACAAGAAATAGCAGCACTGATTTCCGAAGATAAATCTGATTGTGTGGTGTATGAATGGTGAGAGGGTGACGGACCACCACTTCCAGCGTTGGATAATGATCCATTCTCATCCCGGCGACTCCTTTCTTCCGTGCTGGTGGCAGTTGAATAGCCACTACTTACGGATGAAGCCGTTGGAGGCTGACAGGTCCCACTATTATTAGGTGCACTGTTCTCGAGAACATCTGGAGTGCTGCTACTACCTATGGAATAGGAAGGTGGACTCGTCGTGTCTTCCTGCTTCATCTTCTTCGGTCTCCCCCGTCTCTTCCTTTGGATTTCTACAGGTCGACTACTGATGCTCCCCGCACTCACTACACTCCCACCTATTTTTAAATTGTTCTCTAGCCCTGACATCCCATCGTAGCAGTTTTTATTTTTCTCACAATTCTTCCCATTTACTTCAGGTAATGATTCTTTCTTCATAAGTTTCTCTCTCTTCGTCGCCGGTGGATGTTTCTCCATTCCTTTTCGGGGTCGACCCCGCTTTTTCTTATTTGAAATGACAGAGTCTGTGAAGCCCATCTCATGATCTTCCGGCGTTGGGCAGTCTAATGACTTTTTTAAATCCCCATTCTCAACACTTTTTGGTATTGGCTTCGAGTCATTGAAAACTATCTCAGACTCATCCAATTCCGAGATGAGACCGTTTAAGTAGTCACGGAATTTTTTCAGTGCAGTGTAAAATGGTACTTTGTCCGCTGCTCGCGGCAACTGAGCACAGCGTGCACTTGAGGAAGGCATTACCCATATGTACTGCAAAGAATCAAAGAAATTATTTTTGTACTTTAACAAAGGATTTTAGCATTTAAATCTATTCTCACCGTCACAGATAAATTTAGTATGTGAACAACATTAATAATAAATTATTATTTTAAAATATTCTCCAGCCTATGTAGAGCACTCACAGTGTTGGTTCCTTCTACAAATTCAGGTTGGCGACCGAATGGGAAATCTTTTTTCCCGGAAAATACTTCATAAATAAGTTTCCCATTAAAAACTGCTACTTTGGGTCGATATTTTTGTAATTTTTCTTGAAGTATCTGACTGCCCTGCTTGATTTCTCGACGTGTTAAATCTGCGCTTCCCTTAGTGGGCCGTGCGACCATATTCGTGAATCCAATCCCAAGACGTAATAAACGGGAATCATCCTCAGCAGTCAATGGTTCTGGCACCAATCCTGACAGGTACAAACATTTCCCTGAAATTTAAAAAAAAAAAAGAATACCATATAACTAACAAAAAATTCATATCCAGTCCCCTTATCTTCCATCCCAACAAATCCCAACTCCAAACTGAATAGGGAAATAAAAAGATTCATTATAGATCATAGATCCTCATCAATGTAATGTATAATTAGGAACAGGTACCATAGTATACAATTATATCTCAACTCCTATCCTACTAATGACGCTCCCCATTTACATGATATATATTCCTCAAAAACCAACTTACAAAAATGGTTGCCAGGTCCTGCGTAATGATGACCTTTATATGCAGCAAATAATCCCGGATTGATCCCAATCTATTCCAATAAAAAAAAAATGACAGTACAGATTATAATTAACAGAACTTCCAGAAACACACGTGCATGCATGAGTGAGTGTCTGAATTCAAGTACACAAATATCTCCCATATATTTACAACTACATACACTACATACAGGACAGCAATGCCCAGTCAGAGACTCTCGAGATGTATCTGTATTCCTTTAATTCTCATCCACACAGACACCCATTTATTTATTTTACCGTATAATTACATACGGCGAGCATGCTACTACGACTGTACACCTCGCATACTCACTTGATATTTACAGTCAGATACATGGCTGGAAGAAAGAAAGAAAGAGAAAAACTATGGATTCTAAATAAAAAATAAACTTATAAATAAAGCTTACAATGACAATATCAAGATTGGGAGCCAAATGATCGGGAAGTGTCCTCTGAGAGACTTCTTCTTCTGACAGTCCATTGAATCTGTCATGACGTTTCCGCTCCTTCGCATCCATTATAACATCACTATCTCGTAAACTATTGTTCCTGCTTACTATGGCACCAAAATCTTCCATCCTACTTCAAAAAAGAAATAGCGTTAGCAAATCTCTGAGGACCTCATGCATCCTTATGTACATGTTCCAGCGCGGACGAGGGACCGACGCACAAATATGTAGATACATATAGGCACGACCATACATCATACGCGTCCTCTCTTTCTTCCCTTCACAAGACTTAACTACGTCGTCAAAATCCATATCATTAAAACTTGTCCACAAGTATTGTCTATACGGAGCTCAAAGATAATAAGGGAGAATATATATAAGGAGGTTGCATATAGATTATTATACGGAACCATAGGACCAGGGCCAGGACCAGGACCAGGACCAGGGCCACCAGGGGACGGGGGATATAGGGTGATATATAGGCTATAGGGAGAGGGTGTATATAGTGTAGAGGGGAATAGGATGAGAGCTCCCGCACCCGTACCCCAGTAGGTACCTACCCATACTTTATAAATGCATGCACTATGGAGACGTGATTGTGAGACTCACTTGACATTAATGTCAGGCTTTTTCCTCCGCCCTCTCTTCTTAGCTTGAGGTGGAAGATGAGAATTCATATTGGCAGTGGGTAAACATAAATTATTAGGTTCATCAACAAAACTGTAGGGATCTCCATATTGCTCTAATTTCATTCCAGGCATTGATGGTCGATGATGACCGATATGATTATGATGATCCAGTCCACCATGCCTCAAATTCTGCTCCATGCTCCCAGGTCCTCCCAACATTCTGTCCACAGACCCAGACCCAGACCCCACGACGTGATTTCCACAAACTATGTCTATGCAAGTCTCGTAGCCGTCATCCGCTTGACTCTCCGATTTCATACAACTGCAATTGAGAGGACACACACAAGTAAAATAGAGAGAGAAAACGCATACATGATTTCACTTTCAGTACCTCCTATCTACCTCTCTCTCCCTGCCCACTATACCCTCCACTCCGACCATCTTAACATCTACCAACTCCTACCTACCTACCTCCCTATACCTACCTACCCTCTATATACCCAGGACTCCTGGAAAGCATGTCGGAGTGGTAGTGGTAGCGGTTGTGGGTACAATCATAATAATATATAAAAAAAAAATCAAAATAATTACAGTGTATGTCGTGTTTTAGAGTGAGACTCAGAGCCGCATAATCGCTCCAATTTATCTACTCCCTGTACACTCTGTTACATACTCCAATCCTCACGTAATAATCTCAAGGAAATGTCTATACAAGTAATGTTGACATTTAGGAATGTAGTTATGACATTAACGCTGTTCATTCTATGACCCTTAGATTTTATACACGAATTTGTTCGAGTTCCGAGTAGTCTCTCTCTCTCTCTCTCTTTCTCGCTCAGTTCTAGTTCAGATACAACACACACACACACACACACACAACTCAAAACCATGAGAAGACTGCCGATCAATAATGTGGAATTCTAAAACTCTCGTACATATACAGAGCTAGGAAAAGCAAACCAAACCAAACCAATGGCAATGGCAATGCAATGGCAACTGCTCTACGAATACGAATACGAATCCAACTACCGACTCTTATTTGCACCACACGACCACGTCTATAATATATGACGACTCACGACTCCAGTTTCATTTCTCTTATTCCATGATTATTCCTCAACTTACATTTATTTCCCTTTCCTGTCCCCTTCCCCCTTCGTCCTCAAATATGCTTTAATAATTAAAACTTGTACTCAGTCAAATATTTCCTTTTTTTCGCGCTTCCTAAAAATGTGAAAAATGTGAAATGGTGAATTATTTTTATTAGGTTTTTTTTATTTTGTTTTTGTTTTTACTATTAAATCTGAACTCACAGAGCACAGACCTTTTGATATTTTTTAAACAGAAGTATAAAATAGCACGATCGATTATTCGTCCAAAAAAATTCTAACAGTGCGAGTACAGTCAAATTAATTTTATTTTACTCAGTAACTAAAAATAAACATAAAAAAGCCGGAAAAAAATAGTTTTTCAAACAGTTTATTATAGTTATTAGGTAGGTAGGTACTTAGTTTGGTTTAACAAAAAAAATTTGGTTAGCTAGCAAATTAATGCTGTAATTCAGGAAAGTCTGTATTTTTGTACATAGTCAACTGCAACGTGTAACTAGGAAAGGAAATTCATAATTAGTAGAAAATAATTATTAAATATTTCCCGCATTCCTAATACTGTAGGTAATGATTGTAATTGACCAAGTTTCGAAAATTTGATGTGAGTGCGGCCTCAGTTTATACTTTAGTGCAGAAAGGTAAGAAGAAGGGGGAAGAAAAACTGTGCTAAAAACTATTTTCATGCCATTTTTATTCCGTACTGAATGTTCATGTTCATGGGGAACAATGATGATCATGTTTTTCATATTGACTGTCTAAAGAGCGCCATATAACTTTATGGAACGGCAGTTGCGGCACATGAAGTTTTCTTTCACATATACTTACACAAGATATCCCTCCTTATACCCCCAACTCGCTGTCGTTTAACTCTATGTATAATTGATTGACCTTCGTACATATTCATAATCTAGACTTGCTAATATGATGTGTCTGTGTGTGTCTGTGTGTGTATGTGCGAGCAAATCAAATATACAGCCTACTTGCACTTGGATCATACAATTTTTTTTTTGAAGACTTGGCAGACGTAGACGTGAAAAGAAAATGACGTTCTAATGCGATCATGTTCTTCAGAATTAAAATAATTGTCATAATAGAATAAGCTTCTCCCTTGGCTTTATTAGCTGTTAGGAAAAAATATCAATTTACTACTGACATGGTCCACACACACTCAAAAAAATATACAGACGCACACCAAAGTCCAGAAAAATTATTAGAACTATATATTAACGTTTTCGTTCCTTTTTCCATGAAATATTATTCCCTGCTTTTATGACATACATACTTCCTCGCTGTCTTAACTAGTTTCTTCTAGTAATTATAATATATGTAGACGAATTAGGAGTAGTAGTAGTACTGTAGTAGTAGTGGTGGTAGTAGTAGTAGTAGTTCTCTATTGGTTTGGTGAGGTAACTACAGCGAGATAATTATATGTACGCCGAGCCTCTTTGTCTACAGGAATAGAAAGAAAAAAAAGAATGAGCCAATGAGCTATAACATGGTATGGTAATATGAAAAAGCTCACTATTTGGTGCATTCCATGACAGTGCCGTCCATTGAAGCGCCAAGGAGCTTAGCAGTCTCCCGAAATAAAGTAGCTACCTGCATATCGTTATGGCAGCGCCGTGTTGTAATTAGTAGCGAGCAACCGCTATTAGATGCATTATGCTTAGGTACAGTACTGTATGCTGTGTGCTCTCTCTCTCTCCTCACACACACACAATCAGCAGTCGCAGATGTGTAGTAGGTAGGTACGTAGCTAGCCAAGAAGTCCAGAGAATTCGCCTGGGATGAAAACTTCAAGTGAAAACTTGTGTCTATAATATAATATACCACACTCACTTTCTCAGGACGAGGACGAGGACCAGGGCCAGAACCACAATTCTCTCAAAATCCCAAATCTCAATAATATTCATCTATATTAAAGATGTTAGTTGACATTTTGACGCTCCTGCCTTCCCCTCAGGAGGATCGAGTCAGTGACAATAAGGACGAGATATAAAGATTGCATTTGAGAAAATGTATGCGATTGAAATCAAATATTATTATTGTTATGATTATGATTATTATTATTTTGGATCTGACTTTGAACTCTCTCTTCTTCTTTTTCTTCCTCCTCCTCCTCCCTATCCTTTATTTTTACGTTTATGTTTACATTCATGTGATGTGATGTGATGACTGCACGTAGCATATATATATATATATAGGATGTAATGTACAAGATTGAATTTCTCCAAACCTCGAAAGAAAAAAAAAAGGACAAGAAGACGCGAGGAGACGCGATGCACTTTGAGTTGAGACGAACGACGAGATGTGAGATGATAGAGTTGGAGGATGAAGCACTCTAAAACTGTTCCACTGTCCCCGTAACTGTCACACATTCACATAAACAGACACGCACTGTAGACTATCACTTTATGCACTTCCGAAATGTACAGGTATAGTGTGTGTGTGTGTGAGTGTGTGTGTGTGTGTGTGATGAAGCGGTATAGTGTGCTCGGTTTGGGTTGATAGTAATCAGGAGTGGAAGTTGAATATCCAAACAAAAAATTACGACAGTAGTAAGTTGTTGTTTAGTTTTTTTTTCCTTCTTCTCCTTTTCTTTTTCTTGTCCTTGTTTAGATGACTTTGACTGTACTGCACTATGTACTCTCGTAGTAGGAGTATCAGTCCTCTCACTCTCTCATATGTTGGACTGCACGAGAGGAAGAAGCTGGGAGAGATACGTTAGATAGATGAATGGGAATTGTTTGTAATAGAAAGAAAAAGAGTCGAGACTTGGAAGAAGGACGAGGACGAGGACGAGAACAAGAAGGAGAACGAGTAAAGACTCCGAAGGAAGTTGTACGTGTAGTTGATAGTTTTTTTTCGGTGCTCTCTAGGTTTCAGTTTGTATAGTAAAGAAAGGAAGAGACGAGACGAGAGAGAGAGAGTGAGAAGAAAAAACAGAGAGAAAAGGAAGGAGTGAGTGAGAGAGAGAGAATAGAGGGAGATAGAAGTGAAGAAGAGAAATAGGTAAGAAGAAGGGAAATAAAGTTGGTCGTGAAATAATGATGCGAGCACTTTTTCCGGCTCAAACTATGTGCGTGATATGTGAAGAACAACAATGTTGTTTGAATCGTGGAAGGAATGGGCAGTGTGAAGTGTTACGCGTCTCTCTCTGATTACACTTTTAGCCTAGCTCAAATACTATAGTATATTGATCGATGAAGAGACTTCGGCAGGCAGGCCGGAGGAATTGGTCACAAAAACTACTACGAGAGTGTGAGAGAGAGAGAGACGAGATGTTCACCATCCAGTGAAAACATACGACGGACGGGGAGACGACGGGGATAGACGACGAATGCTCTCGCAGGAGAGTAAATGGAAGAAGTAATAATAAGAGGCAAAAGGAGAAGGACAGAGTGCAGAGAGTTGGAGAGACTTCTTTTTCTTCTTCTTCTTCTTCTTCGTCGTCGTCGTCTTCTTCTTCTTCTTCGTCTTCTTCTTTTGCACACTCACAAAACTGGCAGCGTTGAATGAAGCCCAGAATAGGGGCTCTCCTAGCTGCTTCACCTCCTTCGATCCCAAAAACTCTCACAACCTTCCCTTCCTCACCGATTCGGAGTTTTGGACTGACGTAGAACTCACCACTCTACTAGTCGCTCACTCTCGTTCACTTCAGTCCTCTCTTTTTTTTTTCCTCGCTCTCGCTCTCTCGTAGAATCAAATAAGTAGAAGCGAGAGCTCTGTGAGTCTCGCTGGTTCTGGTTCTGTATCTGTAGCTGTAGTTATATATATAGTTGGACTCTGAGTTCTAGTGTGAGAAGTCTTCACTCCTATATCAGTATTCATATAGTCTATATGGAGAGTGCATAAACATAACAGTGGCTACACATATACTCTCGTATAGGAGTTTTTACACAGTCGTACAACTGTAATAGTAGAGAGTCCTGAGTGCATTGAGTGTATTCTTGTACTGTGTCCTACTACTTACCACTACCACATCTCCTACATTTCTGCCTCTACCAATTCAATCCTATAGCACTACTTTCCGACGTGCTTTCGTCCTTTCGTGCTCTCGTACTTTCGTTTCAGTCCACGTCCAATAATGTGCAGTGGAGTACGCACACCATAACCAGAGCATATAGGAAAGTGGAAAGCATTATAATATATGATGGGAGGCTCGACTATATATGTAAATCTACGGCCGGTTTTATTTAGTTGGTTGATTGGTTGGCGCTCCTCAGGCATGGGCCTTTCCACATTTACAGATATATAAATCCACATAATATGCCCTCCTTGGTTTGGTTGGGGAAATAGATGAGGATATTACATAGAAAAACTCCGAGCTCTTGGCTTGACTATATAGGAGGCCTCCTCCAAGTAAAATCAATAGGACTCTCCTTGCTTTTCGTATGTGATGTAACTCTAACTGGGCCTCTCCTCTGTCTACATGTATAGTATATGGTGAGTAGGTGCAGCGCTCCGGCTCCGGCCCTTCTCTCAACTTAAAGTGCGGGTTTGTGTAGAGAAAACATTGGCGGTGCTCCGACGTCGACGACGACGACTACTACCACCACCACCAAAACTCCCAGTACTCCCCAGTCCTCCCTCCTTCCCAGCTACGTCGCCTCTCTCTCTCTCTCACTCCCTCCCGTCTCGACTACATAGACCAGGTTTTTGAGAACACATTATTATTACGTTAACGTTCCATGCATACATTTGTCTACATGAGCCTTCCATGGGAGGATAGACGTCGGAGTGGTAGGAAGTGCCTCTCTCTCTCTGATATAGCTGTATAAATAATATCGTTAATAAACTCGGTGGAAACCTCAAACGAACTATATACAACTACAAGACTCTCTCACTCGTCCTTCCCTCCCCCAAAACTTCATCTCCTCTTCGTCTCCTAGAGATAGATACCCAGCCTCAGCAAGCTTCACATCCAGAAGCCCACCAGACCAAATCCAAACTTGGAAAATTCACCCCAAAATACTACTAGAGAAAATAGAGAGAAACATCCACATTTGAGACTCGCTCTCCCAGTCCCACTCTCTTTCTGGATGCATACTTATGTTCAAAAGAGACAGACAAGGGAAACTCAAACAGGCTCTGAGAGACTCTCATCTCATTACGGTTCCTGGCTCAGAAATCTCGTTGGATCTCTTGCATCACTCCTCTTGTTAACATGACTGGGTCCACCATCCCCGTTCCTCCTTCCTAGTTACTCCGAGCTACACATCCACTCCCGAAAAACCTACCACCTCCTCAGCTTCCAGTGAAAAATTAGTCAAAATTATCTCTTCCCCCTCTCTCTCTCTTACCTTCCCCTTCTTCCTCGTCTTCTTCTCCTTTGACCAAAGCCAGATCATACCCGAGACCTGACCAAGCCACCAGACGACGACTTCGTCCCTACAAGTCCACACTGCTGCAGGAACGGAACCAAAACCACGGAGCAACCCGAAACCGACACCGAAGCCAAAACCGAAGCCACCCCACTCCTTAGCGTAAAGTCAATCTGACGATTAGATTGCCTCAAGTACACACTTCCATATTATAACTTCCTCACCATCTCCTCCACACTTTTCGGACGGAACCATAAAACGAAAATCCGGACTACTCCGTATATATTTGTCCTCACCTCACCAAGGAAGCTACTCATTAGTGATCTACTCCGCTCCACACAGCAGTCCACACTCGAGACGAGACACTATAACCATCAGAAGGAGTGAGAGTGAGAGGAAGATGGACAGTAGTAGTAACAGTGCCACTCACACCTCTTAACTTTCACAAGTGTACGTTTTCAATTATATTAAACCAACACATTCCGGCGTCTCATGCCGGCTGTAGTGCTCAGTCCCCTTGCTGCTCCTGTTTCCGGCTTTGCCTTCATCTTCTGAGCTGGGGACTGGTCTCACAGAAACCTTTTTAGCTCCATATTATATACACTGACTGACACGACCGGGAGTGAGTAGTGTCAGGACCAGGACCAGACCCACCAATGCAAGGAGACCCCACCTGGACTTTCTATATTTAAAGAGAGACCAGTAGTACCTACCTATAGTTGAGGCTAAGGAGTAAAACTGTACAAGTGACAAGTTGTGGATATACTTAGAATTTAATTGAGACTCCCGTGAACGACATGGAATCTTTACAATACCTCCTCCTAATCCTCTTCCTCCAGTTGGCCATAATATCCCGGCAAGGTACGTACACAATGTAACTATATGCTAAACTTATGTCAACTTACGTTATAGACTTCTGCCTATAGATAATTAAAAAGAGCAGGGCAGCCCAAGTTTGACAATTCCATATTAGTAGTGCTCATTGTAATTATTCTTTTATATGAAATGAATTAAAATTATTTGTTGTACAGGTTGCCTCTGCGCTATAAATTGTTTTACCTGCTCGTCTCGAAATGGAAGTGATATTGACTGTGAAGATCCATTTCATGCCTGGCCGTACAAGTACACAGAGAAATGCAAAGTTCCCAAAGCTGGACACAAAGGAGAATTCCCGGCTAAATTCTGTGTCAAGCTGACTGGGACTTCCTGTAAGACACTTTTCGATAATACTCCATGTAGATGTAGTAGAAGTATTTTTATTCAATGAAGAACTAAAAACAATTATTTTTCCTGTTTGACTTTTTTGGCAAATAAATTACAACAGAGAGGAAACAATAACAGTTGTGTGAACTAAATATTAATTTTTTTGTTTTACAAAAAATTCACACGGATTTAATAGATTTTTTTATATGCCATTTTTGAACTTTGAAGAATATGACTGGACACAAAGAGCAGAGATATATAGAGTAAAATAATTTGACTCCAGACACAAAACGAGTTCTTCTTTTACTTTCATGCTTGATTAAAAGGGAACACTCTTGTTTATACGAAATTCTCACGATCAACTAATTAGGAATGATTGGTTTTGTGAATTTGGAAGTATGCGCAGAGTCTGTAAACCATGCGTGAAGTCTGATTATGTATACTTTCATTTTTGAATGAGTATGATAATATTATATATCTATTAAATGGATGTGCATATAATGGGAGCAGAGGACCTACTTATAATATCTATGTATAATTACATATATTTTTGATAGCGAACACCCAGGAGAAGCTCGTAATTCGGAAATGTGCTCTGGAAAACATGGAGAGTCAATGCGGAAAATTCAAGTTAGAGGTGAGCCATATGCAGTAAAGTCAGGCGGTTTTAGTATTCTTGATATTTATATTATTATTACATTCAGCAATAATGGGCTATAATAATTAAGCTGTTATGTATATACTTATATATGATATAATATATATTTAACTTTTACGTCTTTATACTTTCTATTAAAATATTTTAATTAATTTATAAATGTAACATCTATAGGTCTACTACATGCTATTATATTCCTTTTGATTTTGAAATGTTGCCTTTCTTTCCCCATAATTTAGGAGGACACACTTCACGGCTGCATTCTGACCTGCAGTAGTGATGGCTGCAATGCTTCAAACGCTCTTTCATCTAGTACGGCACTCACGCTAGCTTTGATGGTTCTTATCAAATTGTGCACCTCCTTTGTTACAAATTACGAGAGCTTTGCCTATCAATTCTCACCTTTCAGTAATCAAAGAAGAGCAAGAAGGAAAATTACTCCAGCTTTCACCGCACTCCCACTCTCACCCTGCCTATAAGTTCTCTCAATTATTAATACTTAAGTGGGACACAGTACATAATGCACTATATACAAGGAGGTGCGTCTGTACAAACTATATATGAAAAAACTACCGAGTCGGAATTTCAGAATTTCCACAAATTTCGTACAGATTTGAAGAATGCCTTTTGATAATGGAAGTCAACTTAAAAATGAAAATGACATCATAAAAAAACTTCAATAATTATTATGTCCACTCTCAAAACAGTCACAAAATGTCACCTCTAATTATATATTATAATCGTATTTTATTTTAAATTTCATTACATTACAATAATTATTATGAAGGGACCGTTTTCATTTCGCATTCCCATCCGAATAAGTACATAATAATAATACTCACAATACGTAAAGTAAAGGTACAATTTATGGGGAGTAGGCCGCAGAGGAACAATAATTAATTGTATTTTTGAGCGATGAAAACAAACATTACCATTCAAACACAAATTATTACAAATATAAAATGTATTATACGTATTACAAACATGAGTTGTGAGGAAGTACTTTATAGTTTGATTTGGATAAAGGGAATCAAAAATCAACAGATATCAACTTGTATTATTATCATTATCATGGCTTCATGATTATGACAAGATCTCTATACTATTAGTAGCTATGCATGATTTTAATTGTGACAAGAACTCTGTATATATATACTCTGGTTCTGGTTACAAAATATATGAGGGTGGGATATCTAGTCACTAAATAGTCAGTCAGCCAACAGCCAACATTCCACGCCACTGCTTTAAAACTTATTCTTGCAAGATCAAACTAAATTTAAATTAATAGAGGACATAGCTATTGTTATCTATATAAACTATGATTAATACATGATTATATAGAGACTTGTATACGGCATAAATCCATTCGGTGGTTGTTATGTAAAGCAATTATTGGCGGTTCATTGGATTTTGAATTTTGGCTATTAATTATTGATCGACAAGACAATTGGTTGTGTAAAGCTAAACTTTATATATTTACTAAAGATTTCTTTTTGGGTTATTGGCGGTTGTACAAATATTTTCTATTATATGTTTTGCATAGGAAAGTGTTACGTTTATGATAGTAGATTTATGAAACTTTATATACCATCATGCTATACTGTTTCCTCCATATTAGAAGAGCTGTAAAATGTAAAATCAAAAATGTTAAAATCGTTTCTTAAGATGCATACAGAGAGATGCAGAATAACGTCAAAGTCAGGTTTGCTTGATTCTCAGAAACAAAAGTTGCTAAAAGAGTTCTAATAGCTACAGGAAGGAAGATTCAGACCTAATGGAATTTTGCGAGCTATATATGGCTTCACGGGATCTCTTCATCTGTAAGACCGTTCCATGAATTGAAAGAAACAGAAGCTCCTCGGGTATATTTTCAGTAGTTTTTTTTTAAAACTACAATTTGATATCAAATAAGTCTTTGAAAATAGGAAAGGAACAAAATAATTGATGCATAGTTTTTTTGGGAAGAAGCTCTTAAAACTCTATAACATTCTTCTACGAATTAATATCTGTCAAGATTAAATTTAAACACAAAAATTATAAATAACGTATAAATAACCAAGCAATATATATATAATATAAAAGATATCCATAATTTAAGTGGCTATAAGAAAGAATGCGCAATGTAGTATTAGTTTTTGCGTATGTAAATATCTAATTAAGAAACCAACTTTGCTATCACAAAAACAAAGCGGAAAAGTTTTATGTACCAATGATTGATCAAATATATAAACTTCATTAATAAAATTATTATTTATACTCCGGTATTTGAGGCTTGAGCGTAATAAAATGAACAATACAGTTATAATCCTCATAGCGATCTTTTTCCACGGCGTCCAGCACTATTCATAGTCCGTTTTGCGACACTGGGTCAATTGTATTTAAAAAAAAAACAAATCGCTTCTACTGCAAACTGACCCGAAACTTGCACTGACATTGTAGTTAACAGCCGCCTGGAAACTTGGAACTCTCTCCATAGCTAATATTGTCACGCTACTATTTTGTATCTTTATGCTATTAAATTATATAATGTTATACAATCCTAGTCCAACTAGAGGTTCAGGTGCTCTATTTTATAACAGCGGACACAGGGATAACTATAGTTTAGACGCTTTTACTAGAATTTAGAAAACATTATGGCGTGTACCTTCACATAGGATTGTAGGATGCTAGCGGGAAGCGTTCATCCGGTTGGGACTTGGGACTGGGACCCATTAAAATTCACGAAGACTATACTTTTTAGGATATATTTATAGAACATTTTAAAAGGTGTATATTCGATCTCGTTCTTTCGGCTTAGGAAGATAGAGTAGACTAAATTATTCAAAATGTATAAACTAAATGTAAGTGACAAACTAATCCCGGATTATCCAGATATCCCAGACTATTGTTTTGAATAATAAAATGAAAGATACGGTAGTGTATGATTTTTTTCGAAGTTAGTTGATTCAATAAGCTTATAGGTTTTAAACGATTTTACCATTTCTTTTATTGGATTTACTCTAGTCTTTGTAGTTCAAAAGTCAACTGCAAAAAAGGGAATGCAATGTTCAGCGATTGTACAAATTTAATAAGTAAATGAAATGCGCTTTCAATGATATTAAAAAAGTGTTAGGTATATTTTGTATTTTTGATAATCCGGTAAAAATCGGATAACTCAAAGTTTTATTAAGGAAGAGTGCAAATGTGATCATTGGTCACTGGAATTCGAAATGCACTTTATAATTTGAAAAAAGAGCCTTTACGTACGTTACATATCGTCTGTGAAGAACCAAAATGACCCATATCCATTTTTAGCTAAAAACAATATCCACTATCTACACAAA